>JAULCB010200653.1:0-20126 GCA_032358575.1 Dendronotus rufus
CACACACCCCCACACACACACCCACCCACGCCCTTCCCCCTCTCGCGCTCACCCCCCCCCCCCCCACACACACATACACACAGGCACACATAAATTTATCTTCAAACAATACAATACTCTTGATCTAGACTATATTATGTGTAATTATAATTGTATTATTATCATCCACTTTCTATATCAGCAAAGTTTGGTTCACAGTTTATATTTTCATTCTCTTACAGCCCATGGAAAAAGGCCCTAAACTAAGAAGACCTCACCATCTTGCCAATATATCGTCAGCTCTCAACTTCTTGGAAAAGAAGAAAGTATGTATAACCAAGACTTACCAAAGATGTTTTTCTATTCATTTCGTCATACTCATGATATAGGATTCAATTGCCTAAGATTAAGTTGATTTTCAACTTTTTGAGAAAACTTTGAATTTAGATAATACAGTCGTGGTGCTGTTCTACCTAGACGTATAGAACTTGCCCGTCACTCAATTGTCTATTGTTTAAATCATGCCAGGGGCAAGATTTTTATGGCTTTACTTTGCTGTGAGTTTAAGTCCTTTCAGAGATAGAATATTATATTGAGGTCCCTTTTTGATCTGTACTTTTTGTGGTAAAAAGTTTGTGAAACTACTTAAAGATATCGTCATTATTACAAGTCACCATTTTTGAGGTTTGAATCTATCAAGGTATACACAATCTTTTTTTGAATCAGTGCTGATATGATCCTTGGAGGTCGAAGCGCCGTTAAACCTAAAACAAACAAATAATCTTTTATTATTTACATCAACTATATTTTTCTCCATACTATTTCCTACTATGCATGCCGTATTAGCATAATGATTGTATTATTGTTGTTGTTGTTGTCATTGTGTCCAGATCAAGCTAGTAAACGTCAATGCCACCAGTGTTGCCGATGGGAGGCCTTCCATTGTCCTGGGTCTGGTATGGACCATCATTCTCTATTTCCAGGTAAGTTGATTGATGCACTAACTATGGTGGGGAGGCAGGTATTGTACTAATCTACACAATAGAACAATGCATATTGTTCGAGTTTGAGCAATGTGTCATTCGAACAATGCATAACAAGAATAAAGAGAGAATAAAAGATTAAATCAGCAGTTGTTTTGCTATTGTTGCTGCTGTTGTTATTTCTGTTGTTGGTGTAGTTGCCGTTGTTGTTTTGATTAATACTATTCAGTCACTTTTAAATGTGAAATGATTAAAATAAAGAGATTAAGTTTATATTTTAATCTTTCTTGAAACATGATGCATTCAGAAACTTTTGATCAGTAACTATCTTCAAAATTAAACCATTTCCCAATCTCGTCATTGTTTGACTTATGTGAAGTGGCTCCAATTGTTGTATTCTCCATCTTTATCTACCTTTCCATCCTTCCAGATTGAAGAAACCATCACAGCATTGCCTGCAGGGGAAGATGGGGCAAAAAAGAAAAACGTCTTACCCAAACAGAGCTTGTTGGATTGGGCTGAGAATGTCTTGTCAAAGTTAGTGATCAGATAGATGACTATCAACATGTTTTTATTGCATGATTTTAAACCCATTGTAAAAAGGCTTGCCGATGATGGTAATGAACATAAAAGCATTATCTCGCTCTAAGCTTGCGGTCTCAAAGATAGCAATAAACTGTTTCTACTGATATAGGGTATCTATTTGCCTGTAAATTAAGGTCACTGTTTTAACTGGTTAATATACATGGAAAACTAGTAATTACTCAAAATATTATACTTCATTTTGATCTTAGCGTACTATAATCTGTATGCAAAGTTGTTTGCATTGTAATCTATCTCTGAGGTTTGTATTGCTTATTCTCACATCTCTCCTGTAGAAAATACGGCTTGGTGATCAAGGACTTTGGAAAGAGCTGGAGAGATGGTGTCGCCTTTAACGCCATGATCCACAATATCCGTCCAGATCTGGTAGACATGGATCAAATCCGACGTCAACAGGCTCGGATCAGTTTAGAACATGCCTTCTCCACAGCAGAGGACGCTCTGGGCATCCCAAGACTGCTTGATCCAGAGGGTGGGTATCATTAGCACTTGGTGTATGCAGACCTGTTCAGACTTTTTTACTATCCAAGCGGACTGAAAAGCCGTTAGTTTTTGTTTCCACATTGCTATTATCATTGGGATATAGCTTTGTATAGCTTTAGATTTAGATAGAACAATCAAATGATATTGGGGATAATATAGCTTTGTATAGCTTTGTATAGCTTTAGATTTAAATAGAACAATCAAATGATATTGGGGATAATATAGGTAAAATGATCTTTGTCAGTCATTTTTTATGTTTTAAATAGTAACCACTTGTCTTGCTAGTAATGCAGGTGTAGTGCTGAAGAACCAATTAATGAGCAATCAACTATAACCATAGATAGATTTATAGCGACCACATGCTTATCACTCTGCCATCATGACTGAGTAGTGTGTCACCAAGCGTGACTTTTATTTTGTCTGTCCACAGTGAGAACTACTCACTATGGTGTGAGTTGTGAGCGATGTGTGTGCGTGTGTGTGTATGTGTGTATGAATGATCAGTCTGATGCCTTTTTCATATATCTACTTGCTTGCAGCAAAATGTTATTTTATGTCCAACATTAAATTGTTTTAAATAGTAACCACTTGTCTTGCTAGTAATGCAGGTGTAGTGCTGAAGAACCAATTAGGTGTATGAATGATCAGTCTGATGCCTTTTTCATATATTTACTTGCTTGCAGCAACATGTTATTTTATGTCCAACATTAAATTGTGAAATTTCAAAGATGTCGTTTGTTATTCATATAAATAATATAACAACTACAGATTACACATTTTTATTTGAAAGCTTGAGTGAAATTTACAAAAACAGACCGTCAACAGCAAAATTGATTTGTTTTTCCACAGATGTGGATGTGGAAAAGCCTGATGAGAAATCTATTATGACTTACGTAGCACAGTTTTTGAAAGCCTACCCAGATGCAGGGGCCAGTGTAAGTTTTATTCTTTGTTTCTCTTTCTTTTTTGTTCTGTTGCTTTTACTCTTTCCCTCCTCCTCCCCCTACATGCATATATATGCACACACACACCTTTTTTTTCCGTTGTTAACTTATTTATCAACTTTCATTACATTTTTATTATTGATAGGAAAGTCCTAGAATTAGAAAGGTTTCCTTAATGAATTCAATATTGAGGGAAAGTATTGAGTTTCGGTTGTTATTTATTTTCTGTCGAAACTGTTATGAACCCTCTCTTCAAATTTTTAAATCATTTGAACTTTAGGCTTTAGAATTTTAAGTGATGCAGGGTTATTATGATATGCTAACAATGTCATTGAGATATTCATACTATTCATCCTTTGGTTGTATTTCCCAGGGTGTCCCTGGTACCAATATCGAGACAGCAGACAAAGAGCTGCAAGCCTACAACAGTCTGATGACGTGGCTCAACAATGACGCGAAGGAAATCCTGGCCGGGGCCGATGAGCCTGTGACTGACAGAGAATCGGAATTCATGGTGGGTACAATGTTTGAAATGGGGCATCAGTGGTGTAGCAAAAGGCAACAAGTTTGACTCGAGATTAAGGGATCCTGGGTTCAAATCCTGGTCAAAACGCCTGAGGGTATGCCCGTATAATTTTCCGACCTGCACACTCCGATCTCATATTGCAAGGTTTAAGCTGCACGTAGTTTTAAAAGTTTGTAGTTTTCTGTCCTTGTTATTGCAGAAAGGTAAGTTTAAAGGCAGGATATCCTTCTGATAATACCTGCATCCACACAGCAATGTAAAGCCATAAAGAACCCATCCCTGTCAGGCCTGAGGATTCAAATTGTAGACATTGGGGTGGTGGGCAAGAGCTTTACCTCCAGACCACATTGATACCCTGCATGGATATAATAAACGATTTATTGAACAATGCTGTAGTGAGTGTTCAAACTTGTATTTAATACTTAATGCCTATTCGTGATTACGTTCTTGTTATGGTTGTATGCATTATTAAGTCACATTCTGTACTATTGGCGAAAGGCTAAATAAAGAATTGAAACTTGTGAAAAAGAAGATCTGATTTTTTAGGAACTTGCAGGAATATTAATTAGTTAATTAACCTTTTGTTCATCTCTTCTAGGATTACCTCGGCTTCAAGACAGAAGTGGACAGAAGAGAACCGTTGTATCTGAAGATTGGAGAAAAAGTCCTGACAGGAAGGGCTCTGAAAATCAGTCGGGGAGACTGGGAGAAGCTGGACCTTCTGTGGCAAGAAGTGGACGAACAGGTCTGTGAATAGAGACGGATACATGGAGTGTCTATTTCACTATTATCATTTTAGAAAATTGTTAGACTAGTGATCTCGAACCCTGTGAAAATAGCTGTTGTACTTTTGTAATTTGTTTTATTTTTGCCAAGGTAATAATGTGTCATGGAATCGATTCCTCTCTTATTAAGCCTTGGTCTATCATTGGAACTGTCTCCAATGTCTATATTAGTAGTAGTACTAAATGCAGCATTTGATTATCACACTTAGATTCCTTGAATTAAAATGAAAATGAAATTGGCAATTTATATAGCGCCTATTCGCGATCTTCATCATGCTCTAAGCGCTTTACAATGTCAAATAATTCCTCTGGCAGGCCGTAGTAAACCAATTGTTTCTTCTCAACTCCCCGGGGAGTATACTTACTTGAATTCATAACTAGAACCATGTGTGTGTTTGTGTGTGTGTATTTGACAGGTGAAACTATGGCTGTTAAAGCTGGACATGGCGTTGCCAGGAAAGCTGGGGAAGCTGGGAGAGTGGCTGTTCCAGGCAGAGAAATTACTGAAGAAGAAAGAAGAGACATTGGAGGACCCGGATGCCATGGCGGCCGTCTTCCTAGAACTCGCCAAAGAACATAGAGTAAGTTGTCTTTGGCATTTTGATTTGTTTCTTATCTTATTGTTAGCCTGCAGTATAGGTTCTCTCATTTTTACATAAAAATGAAAGACAACACTAAGTCTAAGGCAACATAAACTTTTTGTGGTTAGCAGCTGAGTGATGCGTCCTGTGTATTGCTCATACTGATCACCTGTTTGCCATAGTTCTTGGTCTATAATATTTCCCAGCTCTGTGTCTTGTCAAAGGTGGTTGGTAATTGGGGCATCTACCTCATTCACCATTTAAGACTGAACACGGAGCTGCGTGTCGACAATGCGATTAAGCGGTATAAAGCATGCACTTATTGTCTGCTTAAAAATTCTTGAGCATCAATTTCATCAGGTCACAGAAGTTACCCACAGGTTTGTCAATAGAGAGAAACATCAGCAATAAAAAGATGTGTGAAATATAAAGAATTTGCTTTTACCTTTTTTAAACTGTTGGATAGTAAGACAGAGGCTTTTCTGGTGGGGGTCTATCATTTTTCAACTCGTTATTAGCAAGAAGATTCAGTTGAGATTTATTTGTCATTTCTTGAATTCATATCAAAACAGATTTTGAAAAAAAAGATATTTGTAAATTGCACTGAAATGGTATCTTTATTGATTTTGCAGGAATTCTTCAAAGATCTAGAGGAGTGGAAAAACTTTTTTGCTCAAATCAAACGGGCAGGGCGTTATGAAGGTGTGATGATTCACGGCCCCCAGATTGACCACCTATCCAAACGCTTGGAGACGGTCACCCTGCACTCGACAGTACGACAGAACCGATTGGACTACTCTCATCTCAGGTGAGTACTTGATATATTTTCATGGTCTTTTCTTTCTTTGTCAAAAGTGAGTTGCTGTTAGTTTCCAGTTCTTTTTTCAGGGCTGTTAATCTTCAGCCAATCTCAAATTAAGGAACTGATTGAATTGTTTATTTTCAGTATTGATTGGAAGTCAATGATAATATAATAATCCCTTACCTGAAGTGTGGACAATTTTCAGACAATTTTGTGATTGTTCATTTACACTAATTTACAGGCCTGTTTTTTTTGTTTTTTACTTAGTTAAATTTAAATTTCTGTTCTTCTGTCCAATCAATCAAACACTAACACCAATAAAGTCCTTTTTAGTTGAAACCAGAACTGTGAACTTTTAAATTTTCCACTTTATACAACTTTAACTTTTCATTCTTCTGTCCCTGCCCTTCCAATCAATGTACCACATACAGATATTAGATATACCATTAGGTATTATTATTGTTGTTGTTGTTGTTGTTGTTGTTGTCGTTGTCGTTGTCGTTGTCGTTGTCGTTGTCGTTGTCGTCGTCGTCGTCGTCGTCGTTGTCGTTGTCGTTGTCATTATCATTATTATTATTACATCCAGATACAAGCTGCTGTCCCAGCTGATGACCGCTGAGAACAAGGTGGTGGCCTGGACTGCCAGGTACGAGTACCAGGACTCAGTAGAGGAACTGCTGGTTGACTTCCTCGACACTGTGGACAGACAGAAGATGATGAACACCTTTGACAAAACCTTCGCAGACACCAAGAAAATTGCAGAGACTTACAAAATGGGAGGATCTGGTATGTCCCATGCGAGGATATTTTAGAAAAAAATGCCAAATACATACAGAGAAGGTCAATAAGATGCTGTAAGCATGCGAGTTGTTTCAATCTGAAATCTCTATTAATTCTGTTGAGAAAGGGGCAACCCGAAACGTCTGGTTTTTTTTTTACCGTCTCGTCTCTTACAGAACCTCTTCCATTTTAACTCACCTTGATTTTTATTATTTGTTTGCAGACAAAATGGAATGCTCCCAAATAGAGCACTTCCTGGAAGAAGTGAGCAGCCGATGGAAGAAGCTGTCGGTGGAGGTGAAGAGCGTCCGTTCTATGCTGGAGGAAGTCGTCACCACGTGGAAACGATACACGGCCTGCGTGGACGCTTTGACTAGCTGGTTGAATGAAGGGGAACAAATCATGACTGGCACCATCGAGGAAAAAGAGGTAAGGGAATTTATATAATATATATAAAGGAAGAAAATATATATCGCAAGCAGGTGATCAGCTCATTGCGCAAGACAAAATGACAAAGACAACTTACTTTATGTTCTTTGGAGTATATATATGTGGTTGAACTATGAATATGAAATTCAGGTTAGATAAAGATTCACAATTAATTGATTCCAAATGACTGCTTTTCGCCAAAAAGGATATTGCAAAAAGTGAATAAATCCTGCAGAGTTCAGAGCTATTAGGATCATTGAGCTGGAGCTTATGTTGGTTTAATTTATCTGAAACAGACAAATGATGATTGTCACTTCATGGATAGTAGGCCAGTCAATTGCAGATTTCTTCTTTAATCCACAGATTTGGTACCCCCATTCTGCACCTGGCTTGAGTGAAGAAAATTATGTCAAGAATAAAAATGATAATAATATATAGCAAACTATTTTTTCAGGGGTTTCAATTTATGAGAGACGGAAATAGGCTACTTGTTCTTGACTTGAAATTCTCAATAATGTTGCTTTCTTACTTTTACCTCTGCCCACAGGAGTTTTTCAAAGAGCAAGCACAGTTTGAAGAAAAACATAAAATGATGAATGAATGTGCCAACTTTCTGATAGAGGTGTCTACGGACCCCGTGGCAGAAGAGATCAAACAGACCGTTCTACTGATGAATAGACGATTTGTGGAACTCGTAGATGGATTCCAGTCGTTCCATCAGAATGAGGTCATCGGTAAAGCCAGAACGGATTACGAATCAGGCGTGGCTGGTATTGAGGGATGGCTGACAGAGACCAATGGCATCATGAGCCAGCAAGTCAATTGCATCCACGCTGAACTCAAGGCCTACCTACTGGAATTGGACGTAAGTTATTAACTTTTATTAGTGTGTGTCTATCCATTTTTGTTGTATTATGATACATCAAAGCTTTTCACTGTGGTGAGGTGTTGATCTGTTTTTATATTTTTTATTTCACTGACTATTGTGGTTTTTTTTCAAATTGTGTGGATATAATCGTTATTCAAGAACTATTTGTTTAATCACAGGAATCAGTGTGATTGGTTTTCTTTTATAAATATTACACCTGAGTTTCAGTTTATTTTGTGGTTGACAAAGGTTTTAAAGAATTCTATTTTAACAAATTTTGTTGATTTTTGATGCACTTATAAAGAGTTAAGGATTTCTGAACATGCACTCTTAATTTGCTCCCCTTTTTGTTTCCAATAGAAATTTGAAAAGGTAAAACATAGAGGTCATGAGCATCATGTCTTTTTTTTATTCTTTTTTTTTTATTCCTTTTTTTATTTTATTTTTATTCTCTCTTCCATTTTTTAAATATTGCTTATATTTCTTGTACACTCACCACCATTGCAATAAAAAGAAAGGCATACGAAGTAGCTATTGTTTGCACTGTTGTTATATTTGATGTCCTAGAAGTGAATGCCTAGACAAATTTCTTGGATTGCAAAGCATGATGCTGGTTTGCAAAGTCATTATTGTGGTGAAAATACCATTTTTCATCATTTTTATTCGTAAAACAACTTTGTCGCTGAATGTGTAGATGATTAGGTGACATTTTTTAAAGTATACAGATTCTGTAGATGAGACAACTTCAGAAAATGGTTGTGCAAAATGACTTGCAAGTCCATTTTCTTGAATAAATTCATAGGGTTTAAATATTTTGGAGGGTACTGCTGCATTTGATACTTTTTTTTACATGTTTGTTCACATTGGTTTGTTTTACTAGGCATTCAGTCTTACTATACACATTCCTCTTGCTTTGCTTCATATGCAAGAAGAGATTTATCATTGGTCTTATTCGTGGAAGAGTTTGAATGCTTTATGTGTGTTTGGAGGGCATCCCTGATGGGTTCTAGTTCTTTTCTTTTACTTTTCACTCAGACTCAAACAATATTCTTATTCCTTTCCTTGACTGTATGAGCTGTAGTGTCAATGTGCTTCCTTGTAAAATTAAAACAAACTGTTAATAACAGTTGCATACCATTTTAAAAATCTGCTTTTGCATTTTGTGTTATCATTTTTTTCTCTCTCTTATCTTGCAGCAGTCATATCACGTCATTATTATTGTACTTTGCTGCTTTTAAGGTCACAACCTGTTTCTTAACAAAACACATGTATTATATTGCTCTTAGCTTTTAATTCTTTTTTTTCTTTTTCTTTTCTCTTGTCGTAATATTTCTTCCCTCGAATTAATGTGGTACAGCCTGTTAAAGGATCTAAAATGTATCAAAGCTGGCAGCAAAGGGTCCTAAGTTACTGTAACTAGCCAAAGCTTATCCCATGAAGCTGATATGATGTGATGCGATGCTCACCATATGATGCGATGCGATGCTCACCATATGATGCGATGCGATGCTCACCATATGATGCGATGCGATGCTCACCGATGTCTAGCCTAAATAGGATACTAGTCTATTGCAAATCACTTTTACTTTTACAGTGGGACAGAAATGGATGCAGAACTTCAGAACTTCAAACTTTTATCTTGGTGCTTTTATGTCTTCTTTGGCATGTCCATTGTTATGATGGGATGAAAATTGGCCTTGCTTTTACTTTTATGAAGATTGCTTTCAAAATAGATAATATTGCCTTTAACAATCAACAGCTTGGAAATAATTTGAATCGTGTAACACCTTTGATTTCACAAATCAGTCTCCTTGTCTTGATTTGTGTTACCGTTTTTTCTTTTATCTTCCATCAGTCAGCCTGTCATTGTTGTTGTAATTTGCTTGTTTTAAGGTCACAACCTATTTCTTAACTTTTTTGAAAATAGACTGAAAGAAAACATGATGAGGAATTTGTGAACGATTTCTTTTTACAGTTCTTAAAAGTTTCTTTTATGTTATGATTTGTTAAAAAGTGATTGCTTTGCACCTTTTATTCTCTTCATTTATAATTTCAAATTTTTGCCATATTTTATTATTTTTACAGATGATTGTTTATAACAACATTTTTATTTTACTCAGAAATTGATTGTATTTGTGTTGAACCGTTATGTATAATGGCCTGTATCTGGTTTATGTGTGACATATTTGTTACGTCCCCAATGATAAAACAGACTTTTTTAATATACGATTACTGGTTTTACTTCCCAGGCTCAAATCACTATTACTGTGGTTACTACTTTCTTTGATATGTAATTTCTCACAATATTCTATTTTGAAACTTATATTATCTGAAATTTTCTTTTGTCATTAATATATAAATAATGGTAAATGGGAAAGCACAGTTTAAGTTTAAGGAAGAACAAACAATATCTGGAGTACATTCTTGATACATGGAATAGTTCTTAATCTGCCTTGTTGTTAGTGTATTAATTTTTCTTTCTCTCTTTTTCCCTTGCAGCATTACAGTAGTCAAATAGCGGAGGTTGAGAGTAACTTTAAAACAACGACAAAAACAGCCCAGTCCTTGGTTAAGGACAGCTCACAAGATGTAGTCAATACAATGCTTCAAACACTTAATGTACAAAAGGAGGTAGGTCTGATGTCTAGATTCTATCTTGTTACTTTAGATTGTATATCAAAGAAATGTCAGAGTGTCTGTATCTGTATCTGTATAGTACTCGGAGTAGGCTCAGTTCTGAGCATTGGTGTCCGAGGGTGATGGGTGGGGGGCATTTTGACCAGCAGATGTCATATGATGGTGGATGTTGGTTTTGAAGAGATCTAAATTGTTGCTGGCCACACAATTGTCGTTGATATAGACACAACTTTGAAAAAAGGAAAAAGAAGAAGTAAAAATGCATATTGACAATGGAAATCAAACCTATTCTTGTAATAGCAACACCAACTTGCTAGCAAAAGAGATAATAATATACAGCAGTGCAGTGCTTTAACTTCTGAACTGTCTATTTACCCGAACTATTTATTATCATGCAACATTTCCTGTTCTATTGATATCATAGACCACATTTTGAAGAAAAAAAATTGCACAATTTGGTTATTTAATATTAATAATAAATTTCCTTTTTTGCTTAGTTCTTTAATTTGAAACTTGTATACTTATCTCATGTTTCTTTCCTTGAAGTATTTCACATTTTTTTCTTTTACTATATCGATTATAACGACATTATTTTGTTCTTCGTTTTACCAGACAATAGTAAAACTTCGCAAAGACATTCCAGAGAGAATCAAATACCTGAAAGCCATCCTGCCAAATGTGGAATCTCTGGAGACTGGCATCCTAGATCTAGACCGATGGCTGGATGAACGCAAAGAGCTGCTGGACTCGCATAAACTGGACGGCCATCCGGATGAGGCCGAAGCCAGACTGGACAGACACAAGGTGGGTTGGCTGGCTGGTTGGTTGGTTGGTTGGCTGATTGAAAAGGGTGAAGAGGACAGATTGGCAGGGCTTGGTTGTACAACAATGGCAGGACCTGCGTTGGTTTTGTGGTCTATGAGTATGAATCCAGGCAAAACTGAAATTTCTAGGCTTTGACTCTCTGGTTATCAATTTATATTATGCAAAAACACAGAATCAAAGGCAAGCATCCGTCGTGACTGTAAAGCTTCACAACAATATAATTCTTATCAATTAAATTATATTCTTTCAATTATGTGTTTTATTTATTTTTATCTTTACTTAATCATCTTTAATGGGTTTTTTTATTCTCACAGGCTGCCTTTACCGATTCTACTTATCAAAAATCCTTGCTGGAAAGCAAGAACAAAGTCTTCCAAAAAATCATCGGCATCAAGCAGAAGTTGAAAAATGTGGATTTTACTCCTGCCGAAGAGCTCATGGCGTCTGCCAATGAAAAATTCCAGGTGGGTTGTCAAGATCTGAATAAAGGAATGAATAAAGTATGACAATTGAAACTTCCAAAGTGTGATAGTAAAATTGCACTTGGGAAATTATATTCTTTTAAGATAGAGGCTTATCAATTCAATCAAACTCAAATTATGTATTGGACTATACCCTCAACTTCGTTTTAGTTTCTAAATATTATTTTATTTATTCGTAAATATGAACAGTAACCTTATACCAAAAGGTACAGAAGGTATATTGATCAAGAAAGAAAGAATAAATAACACGAATGGGTAGCTAAGTTTCTCATAACTGTGTTTTTCTATTGTCTGGGATCAGAATGTGACAGCCAGCGGCAAAGAGTGGGAACGCAAGCTGGAGAGTCTGGGCAGGCTGTGGAGAGTTCATGTCCAGCGTCAGCAGAAGCTCGAAGAATGGCTTGACAGTGCTCAGGCAGTGCTGGACGATAATGAGGACGACCCAGAAAGCCTCATTCGTAAACACAAGGTAAATGGAAATACATCTACTCTACAGTCATACTTGTCTGAGATAGAACCGCACAAATGGTAAATGGTTTGATCTTAGTTAGGCAGATGAAAATGAATAGAGGGATTTGGCAAGGAGGGAAAGATGGGTGCATTTTTGTCTTGGACAGGTTTCTATAATGGTGGGTTTAATTGTAGTTGAAAGATTCTCCTCTGGCTAGAGTTTAAGGTATGTCTTTTAGAATATGTGTAGCAATAATATTTAGAAAAAGAATTGGGTGGAAAAAATGTAAAGAAGTATTGGTTATGAATGATCCACATTGTCTCTGTATTGATAATCATTGTTCATTGCCAATGCAATATGTTTTCACAGGCAATTAAGAATTGTTTACACAGATGCGATAATTCCTTTAATATCCTAATTTTTTTAATTGAAACACAAAAACAACGAAGCTAAAACCTAAAGTACTCTGTATTTCTCGTATCTAGATGTTCTTCGATCGAGTTGACAAAACTCTAATGCCGGAGTACGAATCCAATGCTGAAGAGATCCTTCAACAACTGGAGCCATCAGAACGTAAATTCCTCACGGAAAGAGTGTTCAACACCAAACAGAGATGGGAGGTATGTTTTTACAATGAAATGATGCAATCTCAGGAAAATATTAATTATACAATTCTGGTTAGAGAATTGTTTCCACTGATTAGAATTGTCATGTTTTGTTTTGTTATCCAATACCTTTTACCGCTTTCGCAGTTGAATTGTCATGTATTTAGTTAAATCAGTGAGAAAAGTTGTTTGTTTTTTGTTTAAAACAAAATTACTGTTTGTCGTTATAAATAGGGAAAAATGGCAAGGAAACGAAACACTTCCAAGAGAGTTAATGCTTCAAGAAGAAGGCATTAATCAGCATACAAATTCTTTGGATATTGTTTCAAACTAAAAAATAATTTTTTTGATATTTACTTAGGAAAAAATAAAATGTATTATATTTCTTTCAGGATCAAAAGTTTTTGTGATTTTATGGTTATCAGATTTTATTGGCACATCTTTTTTTGTTTTTGTTTTCTCCTTCATCAAATTAGCATGTCCACTATCACGGTCCCATGAAGTTGTTAAAACTGGAGTTTGCCATTCCTGAAGACAAGTTTGAGCAAGCCATGGAGAAGGCTGAGACTGTCTTACAGCAACAACAAGAGCAGATCAAAAGCAACCACAACGTCAAGGAAGCTCTTCTCAAACACAGGGTGAGTTTAAGAGATTTATTACTTCAATTTTCCCCTAACTAAAATAAATAAATGATAGAATAAAATTTGCCTTTATTGTCCCAAGGGCTCATTGTCCTTTTGGGTTCAATTCCGAAAAAAGGCCACGCGTTAGCCGCAATCATTGAATTATAAGTCATTGTAAGTCATGGATTAAAAATTCAGAACCTGCTAATCAATTATTTTGTTGTGAAGGCAGAAAATTAAGAATAT
Source organism: Dendronotus rufus (assembly GCA_032358575.1). NCBI lineage: Eukaryota > Metazoa > Mollusca > Gastropoda > Nudibranchia > Dendronotidae > Dendronotus > Dendronotus rufus. The sequence goes on from JAULCB010200653.1 coordinate 13,633, forward strand.
TTGACTCGCAAAATTTTGATTTTATCTTGTATTCTCCACATTGATTGTCTTACTTTTCAGTTTTTATCTGATGTTTAGAATTAGAATGATTAATCTGTTAATGATATTCTTCTTCATTGTTGTAAAAAAGATTGTATTTATATAATAAATTATTTCCTCTCTAATCTTTCAGCAAATGTTCCAAGAGGGTAACTTTGTGGCAAACTGTGAGCAGTGCCTTGGCGGTATGCAGAACCTTTCTCAACAACTCCTGAAATTGAGTCAAGACGAAAAATCCCTAGACCAGCGATACCAGAACCATCAAGAAAGATGGAATAAGTTAAAGTTCATCGCTGACGACACACACCTTCAACTCAAACAACTGCCAGAACGCTGGAAAGAATATCACCAGAGGTAAGACAATCAATTTGAGCTGTCTAGCAGCTTAGATATATATATATATATATGTTTATTTGGCGACCCCTGAAAGTAAGGAATAAGCAGAAAGAAGAAAAAGAAAAAGATTAAGAAGGAGAATCAATTCAGATGATATGTATTAGTTTTAGAATGTTGGTTTTTGTTGTCTTGTTCTAGTTGAACACTTGATTCAGATTAAATACTATTTCTGTTCACCTCCACAATCCTTTTGTATCCTTTTGTAGAATGGATGGTGTTGGCGGATGGCTCGAGGCCACAGAGAAACTCGTCGCTGACATGGCTCAGGAGGGCCTCTCTAGCGAGGAGTACAAGGAGAAGCTGGAGAAATTTCAGGTCAGTTTTGTATACATAATGTTACAGGCCTGTAAATCTTCAGCTGATTGTCTGATTTCAGACTTTTTTCACTATCCAAATGGACTGAAAAGCCATTAGTTTTTGTTTCAACATTGCTATTTTCGTTGGGATATGAAATGTTTCAGACTATTTTCATATTTGCCATTTACACCCCTGATATTATCATTAGTTTGATCCATTTTTTAATAGCATGGTTGTGATGAAACCATTATCTACTAGAATTATGGTATAAGATAAGAAATACTTTATTGATGCTTCTGTGGAATTATAATTTCCACAAGAGGATTAATAAAGTACAACTTATCTTATGGGATATGATATTTATATGCTTTACACAATTTTTCTCTTTCATTGAAACCAAATTATCGTACTGATTTCCCCTTCTGATGATGTTTATCATTGTTTCGTGGTAATTTTTTTTATTCAGACGTTTTTGTTTTTTAAAATAAAAGTTTTGGTCAGTCTAGAGCAATACCAATCAATTGATTTGTGGTTAAAGCGAGAATTAATAATATCATCATTATCATCCTCATCATCGTCATCATCATCATTATCATCATCATTATCATCATCATCATCATTATCATCATCATTATCATCATCATCATTATCATCATTATCATCATCATTAGTATGATTATTATGATTATTATTATTATTATCATTATTATTATTGTTATTATTATTATTATTATTATCATTACCATTATTATCATAACTATCTTTCATTTGTGTTTGTTTTGAGACTCACCATAACAAATAATTTAAGTTTTCTGATACAGGAATACAATTTTTATTACAATTTTCCACAATATTTTTTAAAGAAGAAAGCATACCCTTTCTTTAATATTCAACATACATTTCATTTTGTATGTAGCTCAAGGAACGAATACGGGTAAAAGAATTTCTTCTTGATTATTTGCCAATACCCTTGATCCCATTTTTGTATGTGTCTCCCACAATCAACCAGCGATGGCGGAAGATTACTCGTACCTTGTCGTCTTGTATTCAAATGTTTAAAAGAATTGTGTGTGTGTTTGTTGAACCTGCTCAGTTAATGATGACAGTAGCAACTGGTTTTTAAGACAGAAATTGTTGGTCCTTTACTTCCTGTCCAATGCTTTTTGTGTAGTTTATAAATCGTCGGATAAAGATACTGATAGTTTATTGGACCTATGTTGAATTTCCTGTTATGACGACAGTCAGCACCAACTGTTTCACAATCATTGCACTGCTTTGTCCATTGCCATCTCAGTCAGTTATTTTGCTTCTTTTTATTCCTTTGCAACAACTCCTGCTTATTATCCTGTATGAATAGTAGTGGACAGAAATGTGGGACAAACCGATAAGCTATTGTAATAGCGCCCAAGGTCTTTTAACTTCTTGAGGTGGCTATGACGTAGTTTCATTCATTCATTCATTCATTCATTCATTCATTCATTCATTCATTCATTCATTCATTCATTCATTCATTCATTCATTCTGTACAATATTTTACATGATTTAATTGGTGTGATGTTTTAGCCACCTCATTCTATTTATAAACAAAAATGTCCACTACTATTTAACTTCCTATTGAACTATCAACCTGTTTTTTAATTCGTGTAAATATTTTTGACATCCTCCAAAAAGTAGATGAAAAAGGCTGTCAGAGAGAGTATCTCATTCAAGTTCTACTTCTCTCACTTGTCACTTTGTACCCACTCTTGTTGATGTGCTCTTGTCTTTAGATAAGAAATGAAAAAAAATCCAAACAAAACCAAAAACCGAAACAAGGCAAAAAAACAAAACCCTCAAAAACTCCATTTATCTTCTAATTTTTGTGCGTTATTTCTTTTTTTAAATTTATTGTTTTGTAAAGTTTGAATGCTGCAATTATTATGCGATTTTTATGGACATCAGTGACTGAAATGGATCTCTAATCTGTAACTTGTCTCTCAACATGTTTGTTGCCTTTTACATATCTTTTTCTCACTCCTACTACTCTATGAGCAATACACAGTACACATTACTCAACTGCTAACCGCAGACATTTTATGTTGCCTTAGTGTTGCCTCTCATTTATTATAATATGTGAAAATGAGAGAACCCTTCACTGCGGGCTAGTTCTGGAAGGTCTGGGATGAATAGCCCTGATTAAACCTAACCTAACAAGTGGTGGGAGTCTGAAGATGTGAACAACACATTTATTGATGACATTTTAAACTGTATGATGACTCCTCCACAATTCATTATGACTAAAGAACAAAACTTTCTATATATTTACTAAACGACTAACACTTTAAGGCCTGGACATAAACAAAAAAAGCAACAAAAAAAGCTGAAAGTTGAATTGTTCATTATTTTGATTGTCTTTTGTCTACAGTACTGACATTTATTATAATATATCCTGTAATGATTGTTTTTACAGAAGGAGATGAGGAACATGGGTAAAAACCAAGATGATGCCAAATGGCTTGAGAAATCTCTGGAAGGACTCATCAAAGACGCCCCAGATGCTGATGCTACTAGGGAGAGGAACCAGCTGAAGAATCTTCTGGATAGATTCAAGGAGCTCAGACCTCACATGGAAAACACCCTGGATAAGTCTGGCATACTCTCCAAGGGATATGAATACAGGTATTAATTTCATTCATTGGACGAAGGAATGAGTGAAAAAGGGAAGAGTCATTTGCTGTAGATCAGTGTCCAACCCATTTTTCATAATTCATGAATTACTTCTTTTCAATGAATTTTGATATTGATTTAGATAGGGATTTGAAGTATTTAAAACAGCAACACTTTTGAATGATGGTCTTGGGAAAGTTTTGATATCAGGAGCTTTATCCGAGCTAAAGTGTATGATAATGATGATAAAGACATTGTGGTCGGTAATTTTGTGCTGCATCTTCCACTGTCATTGTCATGTAATGAGAACAATAAATGCATAAGACGATAGTGCCTCAATATTGATGTCTTATACTTATAACTAATGATGTCCTTCCTCTATGGCTATGGCTTGACAGAGACAACATGGGCAAGAAATCCAGCTGGTTGGATGAAGCCCAGCGTATGGCCATGGAACACCCGAATGTCGACAGTCTACAGGATGCTAGGGCCTACCTGCACGAACACGAGGTATGTCCAACAAGGGCTCATTGTTTTTTGTTTTGTTTTGTTATCCAATACCTTTTACCGCTTTTGCAGTGACGACACCTCAGCTCCATGCTCAGTCTTCAATGGTGAATGTGGTAGATAACTCAATAACCACCTTTGACAAAACACAGAGGAGGGAAATACTATGGATCAGGAACCACGACAAGCAGGTGATCAGCCCACTGTGCAGGGCTCATTGTGACTGATGTCATTCTCTGAATGTTCAAATATGGTGATATATATATGAGAATAAGTGAGGAAATGAAAATGGAATACTACTACTACTATTGCTGCCACTACTGTTACCATTACTATTCCAAACTGATTGTGTATTTTCTTCTTTCAGGCCCTCATCAGCAAGTTGGAGTCTGAGAAGGCCAGTATTCAAGCTGAGATAGAAGCGGGCAAACGTCTCCAGAAGGACCAGAATGCACCAGCCTTCATCCAGCGGTCCATCGATGAGTTGGACAGGAAATGGAAAGACACCAACGAACTCGCCAAAGCTAAACATTCCAAGTTGAAAGTAAGTAGAAATGATGATGATGATGACGATGGTGACAGTGAGGTGACAATTATCATGACGACGACCGTTCAGAAAGCAACAGTGGAAATTGTTAAAGAGAATATGATTATTTTACTAAATGTAGTGGATAGAGGATAGTGTGGCCAATTCTCCTATCCCCCCTCTCAACCCTGTTGCCATATCGTTTCCATGCATTATTTGCATGTGCGTCTTCTTTCTTAGAAATAGTTGTAATTGTGTTATAATTTCTTTTACAATTTTTTTCGCTCAGATTGTGAAAATAAATGTTAACGATTTTATTTACGAAGATGCTATATCTCTTATATTCACTTTTTAATATTTTTGTTTCTATAGCAACAAGTGAAAGACTGGGAGAGTTACGAAGGAGAGAAGGGTACTTTGTTGACATACCTGAAAAAAACAGAGGCTGAGTTGGAGAAACCTCTGGAAACTCTCAATCAGGAGAATGCCCAAAAAGACTTCCAGTCCAAAAAGGTAGGAAACTAGTAATTAAAGCTAATCAGAGTCAAGAGATTAGATTGATATATCGTCCGGCGTTCCAATCAGGATTCAAACCCGAGACCCCTCGAATCTGAGTCAAACGCACTGACCATTACACCACCAGTGCCACTCCCAGTTTCAGTGGCATCATATTCTTGTTTCTAATCATATCATTATGCCTCTGGCTTATATTTCTAAAGGAAGGCTTTGTTGTTGTTCAATTACTAACAATTAATTTTCTTCTAATTTGTTACAGGAGCTTCAAAACAAACTGAACAAACTGAAAGGCAGCCTGTCAGAAATGACCAAATTGAACAAATTGTTGGCGGACGGCGCCAGCAAGGAGCGGCAGGCACCTTTGAAGGGAGAAATGACAGACATCGACAAAAGGCTGGAAGGCGTGTCCCATCGCCTCAATGCCAAACTCACCGATTTAGAGGCCACCATTGCCAAATGGACCGAATACTACAAACGTCTCAACAACTTCTGTGATTGGCTCAATGAAAAGGAAGGAAAGTTGAATGAAATCTACGAAAACAAACAAGATTCCCCTGACCTACAACTACAGAAGGCCGAGGTTTGTTTTGTATTTTAATACTAAACTTCTATAATATTATGAAGAATGTTGGTGTAAAAATAGTCTTTAAGTCCTTACTTCAATTTCTGTATTAAAGACTGTCATGGAATAAATTGATATTTTGAGTTTAGGATGAAAACAAAAATTGGTAGATAAGCAAAATCCTGTTTAAATTTGTGCTCAACTCTTATGTACTGTAAGGGAAGTGGCCTGCTGGGGGATACGTTGTGAGGGTTGTACATTTTTTAGCCTTTATGTGCACCGGATAATGACGCTAAACTCATTTTTGAAACTCCTCTATATTATTCAGGGCATCTCGAGCCAAGTGTATGAAAACCATGTCACTCTGGAGAACCTGGAGAAGGATGCCCGAGGCTTGTCTCAGAATTTCCGATCCAGAGAGACAGCCGCTCTCAAGTCCAAGCTGACCAGCGTGAGGAGACAGTGGGAGGCGCTGTGTACTCGAGCCAAGGACAGAAGCACCGCCCTGTCTGGCAATGTGGCTCACTGGCAGAAATACCAAAACCTACACGAACAGCTGATGCCCTGGATCATGAAGGCTGAGAAGTATTGCGCCACCGAGCTACCCAAATGCTCCTCTTTGGAGGAGGCCAAAGATCTGTACGATTTGCATCAGGTAGGACTTATTACATTTCGTATACTCCAAGCACAAAGCCATTCATTATAGGCAAATTCAAAAAAACACAAAAAACAACATAATATGGAATTTGTTGAAATAATGTTATAGATTTATACATGTATAATATGATGATTTTTGTCAATGAAAATGTAAAAATATAAATAAATAAATAAAACCTCTAATTTACTTTTAATTTTAGAGGGAAACAGTAGTGATTTCACCACATTGATAGATAGAACAATAGAGTATCAATAAGATCATGTAGTGATATCACCACATTGATAGATAGAACAATAGAGTATCAATAAGATCATGTAGTGATATCACCACATTGATAGATAGAACAA
>JAULCB010200654.1:0-14950 GCA_032358575.1 Dendronotus rufus
GTAGTAGTAGTAGTAGTAGTAGTAGTAGTGGTAGTAGTAGTAGTAGTAGTAGTAGTAGTAGTAGTAGTAGTAGTAGATGCGAGCCACGAAACGAAAGACGACTGACTACGTTTGTTGAGTTTGGAGTTTGAGTAATAAATGCTGAGGAGTGAGTCAGAGTGGAGTAGTAGTAGAAATAGAAATAATGAAAATAGAAATAGTAACGTGTGCTGGTCTTACGTTGCCTGGGTGGGTTGATGAATGGAGGGATGGAGGTGGAGAGGGCGGGGAAGGTCACCTACGTCCCGAGTGCTTTTACCATGGGAAGAAGAGATGGAGGAAATGGGAGGTAATAATAACAACATCATCATCATCTTTAGTCGGGACACGAGGAGGACGCAAAAAGCACACACACACACACACACATAGATATTGGAATATTTGAATAAAACAACACTTTGAATTTATATATTTATTTTTTTTAAGGTTCAATACTGCACATTTATTCGTCAAATTGAAATTCAGATTCAAGATCCTTCTATTTCATTTTGCTCTCAAATCATAGATGGAACACATTATTCTCTGTCTTAGTTTTGATTGATGAGTCGATGTGCAGCATTGTAGTTTAAAGTAACAGTCCAAACTAAGTATAGATGATTAAAAATGATACATTTTTATTATTTTTTTTTTAAACTTGTCTGAAATGTTTTTCTTGTTCCTCTGTTTCCTCTCAAAACTGTTTTGGTCTTTGATCACGAAAGGTCTTCACTAATTCTGTAATAATTACAAAGAATGGACTGCACTGACAAGGTGTATGTAAGTATGTGTATGTAATACGACATAGTAGGTACACCAACACAGGAGTAGGACACACATCATCACATACACACATATACACTAGGATAGGACGAATAGGAATCATTGAATACATTATTAGGATTCACGAGAGGCTCAACATCAACAACACATTCTCTAGGATACGCAGGTTACATTAACTATTGCTTATTTTACCATTTTAATTTTAACTTACAAAGTAGATTTGATTTTAATCGTACATATTCAAATTATAAAAATTCTTAATTCAGTCAATGTTATTCCCAAAACCATCTAAATTGAAATAGTTACAAAAAATATTGATCTGTTGTATAAGTCCATAACTTGATTAAGGGCAATGGTCTTATTCCTTCAAAATTCACAAATTCACAAATACTTAATAAAAACATGATGTAATGTATCTTAAATTAAATGATAAAAAAGAAGAAGAAAAAGGTCCATAAAAATCGCCTAATTTCTGTTATGTCTTCCCCCGCTACACACACAGTTTTAATTGAATCCTTGGACCAACCCAAAAGTCGACGACACATCGTACCATCATCATCATCCTCCTCCACAACAACGACAACAAATATGGTGCAGGCATGGGAGGGGGGACGGGACCTTATCATTATCATCATTAAATCAAACATGAAAGTAAGCACAAAGAGTCAACGAGAAATCATTGCAACGACACTCTTTACATTTTGAATGAAGGAAGAAGAAAAACAACATGACAATCAACACAACCCACAATAATAAAAAAAAGACGTTAATGATTTGACGAGCGAGCCAGAACCACTGACACACTTACTGACATACCTTGAGTTTGACAATGAAAATACGATGATGGTAATAATACGCTTAAATCAACATAACCAAAGACAACAAAAAACCATAACACAATACGCCATATATATGTCATAATGATATGTACAAGTATAGGAGGATGAACAATCAAAGTGGAAAGAGTCCGCTGAAACCTGAAAGCAGATCACCATGAGCAGTGAAGTAGTCGTAGCAGTAGCAGCTGTGGTTGTATTAATTGTCTGCTCTGTGCAAAACCTAGGACAATCAATATTTCTTAAAATAGAAATAAAGAAAGAGAATGTATATATATCTAGTCACTCTGTGTCAAGCATGGGACACAATTATAAGAAAAATAGAGAAAGAGAGAAAGAGAATGTATATATCTAGTCACTCTGTGTCAAGCATGGGACACAATTATAAGAAAAATAGAGAAATAGAGAAAGAGAATGTATATATCTAGTCACTCTGTGTCAAGCATGGGACACAATTATAAGAAAAATAGAGAAATAGAGAAAGAGAGAAAGAGAGAAAGAGAGAAATAGAGAAATAGAGAAATAGAGAAATAGAGAAAGAGAGAAAGTTTTGACCATAGTTATAGTTTCTCATAATATAATATTAATATGATGGATTCACTCAATCTGTATTCAAACAATTCATTTCTATGGAAGAAGGTATTTGGAATTTGGAATGCAATGCAATAGTGTAAGTAATAGGTACAAAGTGTTGTGAAAAATAGGTAAATTATTGATTTAAAAAACATGTCGCGGGTGTCATGCTCAAGTATTGTAAATCTGACTTAAGATACTTGGGACTCCAAAAAGGTTAGGACCAAGTATCTAACTAAGTCTTAGGAATAAGATAGTTTTAATTACTGTAGTAGTAGTATTTGTTGGAATACTACAACATTTCTAGCTCTACCGTTAAATTTGAAAAACTAGAATTACGATAACTGAGCATAACACCTGCAATACCATAGCAACTTTTGGAGACCAAAAAGTTTGTGAAAGTCGAAAACAATAAATAATCATTATCATTGACGAGCATCACAATTACAATAACTACACACAGCAAGTTACATCTACAGTGGGAGTCGGATTCAACGAGGTCGTCGGGACGGAGATCATGATCTCGTTTTATGCGACCTATCGTTATACACGACGTCGGGTATAATGCAAGGTCGCATACAGGGATTTCAACTGGCCTCGTTGTAGGCGACTTCTCGTTGAATCCGACTCCCACTGTAGGTACTTCTACCATTGTGGTAGGTAGATACACACACACAGTAATAGGAGTAGTAATAATAATAGGATTCACACTCACCCCTATGGTATGGCAGGAAGCATGCAGTAGTGGTGAAGAAGTAGTAGTAGTAGTAGCACTCCTATCATAGTCCTAGAGACATCACCACCAATAGCATCATGATGAAGATAGGCTTCTATGGCTATTCGTCCTTACAGACACATAGCCATAGATGATAGTCACTATCGGTCCGTAACTGACTATTTGCACTTACGGACCGTTAGTGTTAGCCGCTTCGATCATGATATTGATATCATTCTCATTGGGTTCGTACTCGGGGAGAACACAACAAAGGTTATGTCTGGCTGTCTGTCTGTCTGTATGTATGTAATAATCTTTCTTTTTTCTTGATCAATTTACCTTTTGTACCCGAGTCATAAACAAACATTCATCACTGACTTGTCCAATGACTTCCTTTTTGCATCTACAAACTTACAATAACTTACATCCCTTCTTTTCGATCTGTAATTACTTCGTGCCATGTTGGGTTTTTTTGGGGGGGTCTACCTCTGGGTAATAATCTATATATAGCGCTCAAATCCAGGAGTAGTATGTGCTCTAGTAGTAGCAGCATTGCTAATGCGTGCGGATATTATACAGTCTCATCATTGAGGCCGAGGTTAGGCATTTCGTTCTCACATCACAGTGGCTCGGATTCAACGAGATCTCAGTGTGACCGTTATCATTAATCATCAAGTCCCAGGTTAGGTTTCTCCATGGGTGTAGAGTATATTACATAACAGCATATATAGGATCTGTACCTGCATATAATAGTTCTCCAAAGTATCTCACAACCAAGCAATGCTTATGGAGGTATGTGAGGCTTTTTAATTATCACAAAACTGTGTACATTGACAACATACGACATCTTTTGTGTTTCGGTTGCAACATTTATTCCCCGGCATAATTAGTCGACCTAGCGCTTCATTCTAAAAATAGCAGTTAGTGTTATAATATGTTGTTTCAACCGCCATCAGTGACTACAACTACAACTAACACTGGCCAATGGTTGGTGTCGTGCCATGTCCGAAATCCAATACACACCCTAGTCTCCTCCAGTCGTTCGTCTCCTTTCCACCTTCCCTGTGTGAGAGATACCGGTATACCACGCATGCACCAAGCAAGTTCAAACCCCAGCTTTCAAAATCTGTAATAATCTAAACTTAGTATACATAACAGTACACCAACAACACCCATGTAAATGATTTATAGGATTTTGATTGTAGGTGTAAGTATTTCACAAACTTCAAAAAAATGTCTTAACTTTACACACTTAGAAGAAGAATTCTAACAGTAACAGAGAAAGAAAGGTCATAATAATAATATCCATCTCCTACTCCTTATCACCATGCGTAGTACTAGTCCATCTCAGATAGAACTTGGGACTTGAATCCAAACACGACAAAGTCAAGCCCTAAAAACTAGACTAGCCCCTCCTGACTTGTGGGATTCGAACCATGATGGGTAACGAGCAAGTTCTCCTCCACCCCTCACCACACTAGCGGGAGGACCTCTTTCAGAGACAATCTGACAAGTGGACACCCCTGACACTGACACTGACACTGTTTTGCTGTGGCTTGTCTTCTCGTCAAGGCTATGCTGCATGGGGGCGATGATACTCCAGTAGGTACCCTACTACTAGTACTTGTGCTGGTGGTGGTTCTGTGTGTGTGTGTGTGTGTGTGTGTGTGTGTGTGTGTGTGTGTGTGTGTGTGTGTGTGTGTGTGTGTGTGTGTGTTGTTAGTTAGGTCTACCGTCTTCATTCATGCTGAAGACATGCGGGGTGGCAGTAATGGTAATAAACTACTAGGACTAGTACGACTATCACACACACACACGGTGGGTGGCCAGTTAAGCCATTCTTCTGGCCGGTTAAGCCATTCTTCGTCATCAAATGATGGCAATGATGAAAGGGAGTCACACACATGGTAATGGTAGCAGTAGTAGTTGCAGAAAGGAGGGGGAGAAATGAAATAGTAGCACGGCATTATCCTGATGCATGCTTTATACTGCTACACTATGGTAGGTAATCCAATGAATGAATCGGCATTAATAATAGTAATAATAACCATCTCTAAAGGACATTCATAAACAACAAGGTGGGGAAAAAAGGCAACAAACAGTTTTCAATTTTTTCTTTCAAATGTTATATTAAGTTGTGAAAAAAAAATCAAATTTCAATAGAATTGAGAAGGAAAATGATAATTTCATTCAAGCATCCACTCCTCACCCACTGACACACACACGCGTACACACGCCCATACACACACATCATTATGTCATAGGATAACACACACAACCTCCACTCCTTTCATCGTCTAGATGTATACTCCTCCTTGTGGTACATACAAATAACAGGATACATGAATGAATAAATTAATAAATAAAATGTAACTGGTATATTTGTTTTGACTTGTTCATTCCGATACCATTGTGCCATTCATACATACATTAGATACCACGACCCATGATGGCGATAAACATCTCTCCGTCTACACACACGTACACACACATAAACACACTGCTGGCTACTACAAAAGGTGGTGTTGGCCCATGCTGGTCACAAATCGCTATCTCTATTATCTCTGCTTTACTCGACTGACTTTCTTCTATCGTTTAAACGATTCAATTGATCCGTTTATCCGATTCAACTGATCCGTTTATCCGATACAACTGATCCGTTTATACGATTCAACTAATGAATTAACTCCCTTTCAAATCTTCATTTCGCATCGCCACGCAAATTCTTCAGCATCCTTTTAGTCTTAATAAATTTCTTTCTCACGCTCTATTTTTCCAGTTAAAATTCAGTTTCATATTCTTCGACAAATCCTGTCCTGTTCGCTCCATCACTCAACTCACAAAGAATAGAAGGCAAAATTTTAAATAACGCTTCATTCTATTATCAGCCTGATCATGCAAAGGGCAGTAATAAAGCTCAAACTCAAAGCAAGAGTTATCTACCCTGTCTGTAGCAATGATAAGAATCGACAAAAATATCGCGTGGGTTAGTGATTCTCAGAATACACAGTAGAATGTGGGGTGGGTAGGGGTAGAGGAAGTGAGACCTGAGAGAGAGCGGAAAATAAAATCCCTTTGTTGCTTTTCAAAAGGCAAAGAGTTACACAATTAATGGGCAGCATGCGCCAACACACACACACTCTTGGCACTCGCAGCGTAGACAAGGAATGTGAAAACTATCAAACGACTTTTTTCCATCTCTCCATCCGTCGACTACAAGTACTATCTCATCGTGTCTCGTTCGTTCGTAATAATAAATCACAACTACTATGACATTATAGTAAAATGAATGTGTGAAACTTCTTTCTCCGTCGTGTGTTCCCCTCCTCGCCATAGCTTCCCTGTCCAACAACAACCCCCTCACACCAACATGCATGCACTTATTTATTATCAATTATTATTATTATTATTATAGAATATCAAAGTTAAAAGTTAAAAACGAAAAAACAAAGAAAGAAATAAAGTACGCTACGATAAAGTAGGAATGAGAGAAATTACAATCTGGATATGATAAAATAGTCCTTTGACAAGAGAAGTCAACAATAATTAATGATGGACAAACATCTACGGTACCTTTATACAATGAATATCAGGAGTGTGTTTTTTCATCAATACATATTTTTTAATTCATTCGTTTAGACTTGTCTTTTTCCTTCATGTCGACAACAACTTGTGACACAAAGAGAGAAATACATGAAACTACGGTAATAAGATTTACAATTTTTTTCTCTATGTTTAGAGTCAAATCTAAAAACTATAAAACAAGACAAACGTGATCGGAGACGAGACAGAGAGAGAAAGAGAGAGAGAAAGGTTAGTGGTTTTTGCGGGTTGGATTCAGACAGAAAGAGAGAGAGGGTAAGATGAAAAGCATCACAATGATTTGATGTATGCGTGTGTCTTTTCAAGACATGACAGAAATGTCCACCATTTGGTCCCCAAATAAAATCAAGAAGGATGAATGAAAGGAGACTCTTCTTAGTGACAGGAATATAATACATCACACTGACTACATCCTCGGGTCTTGTTTTACCATTAAACAACTCGGTATTTGCGACAACAGTTGACGGTAAGGAAAGATAAACAGAAGCAGATGAATAGAGGAAGAGGTGGTGGCCAAAACGCCTGGATAGGGGACTTTAGTCAGGGACTTTAGAGGTACGAGGAAGACATAACAAATTGACAAGTATATATTTTTTTGGTCTGTTTTAAGGATATTTGTGAGATGACGTTGACAACAACTAACAAGAAAAATGACACGAGACAAAATAAATTTTTCTAAATTTCAGACAATATTTAAATCTAAATGAAACAAATATTAAATGCTACACTGCAGTAACTTTTTAAATTAAAAACCAAACAATTTCACCAAGTCTGTGTGAAAACTGAGATTAACTCTGGCTTATCTCTACTTTAAAACGTATCATACAGTTTCATAGCACATCGTTATCAATAATAATATTTTATATCCATTTGGTGACAACGATGAAAACTGGCCCTGAGTGAGCATGAGTGAGTGCTTTTCAGATAAAATGAAAGAGAACAACGACGAAACTAAGGAAGGAGAAAGGAGAAAGAAAGAAAGAAAAAAGCAACACAAAAAATATATTTCTTAAATAAAAAGTACCACTACGTACATCCATCAAAGAGTAGGTACTCGAGGTAATAGTCAGTAATAGAATCTTCTAGTATTAGTATTAATAGGAATGAACTCCTATCTCAAGATCACAGCGCCGCCGTTGTCTGTCTCTATCAGTGAAAAGGGTTCAATGTCTCTATCGGCCCTCGCAGTGAGTCGGTTCCGTTATTTCAAAGGGTGCGGGGGCAGCGGGCTGCAGACAGGGGCGTCGCCTTTCGCGTGGCCTTCTCCGTGGTCGAATACGACAGCACAACGGGGGGTGAGGGGAGGAAGGAGGGTGGTGATGGGGATGGAGATACATGCAGACAACACAGAGGGGGAGGGGGGGGCAGTCGTAGTAGTAGTGGGGGTAGTGGGGGGGTCAGGACAACAAGCCTGGCGATGGCTCACCACAACGGCCTGTTGGCTGTAGGGACCAGAAATAATAATACCATTGGCTAGCAAATCAGTCCGCAATGGAGGGAGGGGGGGGGGATAAAGATTTACTCTATATCTATCCGTCTATCATTGCAACTGTCTATCTTTCTATCATTGCAACTGTCTATCTTTCTATCTACTTACTACTGCTCTTGTATCTAATTATCAAACAATTTTTTTTAATTGGATTATTTCTGATTGTAAATGAAATATGGAACAAAATAATCTACTAGTCATTCTACCAAACTATCCTAAAATGAAGAAGAAGAAAAAACCTATTGTACCTGACTGAAGATGAAATGAAGAGAATTCAAAATAATACGCTAAAACTAAAACAAATACGAGACGGCTTTAAACTCTGCATGATACTAGGATTGATAGAATAATTCAGGATGATTTCATTCACAGTAATGTTTACAATCAAAAGCTTATCTGATTTTCACAGCCTAAAAGTATAAAAACAAGACCGGCTGACTGAGTGTTATAATCAATTCATATAGAAATGATGAAATCTTGTCTTTCCTTACACTATAGCTACGCGTATTAGGACTCATCTGAACAATATACTATTATATCAGGACCTCATCTTAGACTCAATAGAAGGTTGTATTTATCATAGCTGTTAACTAACAATGACCACGATATTCATAACAAAATATAGATTCTACAAACTTGTACGACAATTTCTACACTACAAACTAAAATTGAAAGCCAAAGTGAAGTGAAGTGAAAAATAACTATTTTAAAATAGTTTTTAATTTTTTTCTTTTCATGATGTGAAAATCTACTTTGATACAATAACTTGGAAGGTTGCTAATATTGGTAAGAAGAGAAATTAATTAATCCGTAAAAAGGGAAGAAACAAACTAGAACAAAATGACAGCTACGTATCTAGAATAGAATTACAGCTACGTATCTCATAATTATACGGCGATACATGGGTTACAGATTCCCTAGGAAGTCGTCAGATTTATATATTATTAAAGAGAGGATGAATGGTATATTAGCTAAAGAAAAGGACCGCGTTAAGTTAGTTAAATTCCCCTCCTCCGTTAAGACAAAACGGATGTAATGAGTTACGACTTGATATCGTTTTGTTTGTCCCAGTTGTTAAAGGCTACTCAAACTACATTCACTACTCTACCGTACAAAGCTGAACAATTAATCACAAGCATAAACACTACGATGATGATGATAAAGATGATATTAATCATTGTTTTCGTTAAACCACAATATGTAAGACAGGAAAAAATACCTAGAACACCAAAGTCCAGTGTTATCGTATAATATATTCTAGATAGATAGAAGTAAGTCAAACATGTGTCGCCAATTGTGGCTGGGGAAATGTAAAGCGTTCAACCAACCTAATTGGTTTAAGTCTGGTGTCAAAATGACAGTTTGGAATCCCTTTGCTAAAGGATGAAGAAATAGACGACGACCGTCTTCAGGTATTATCTATTGTATTATTTATGAAGTCAGTGAAATGATACAGAGAAGATGAAATGCGTGTGCCTCCAAGCGACATGCTTTTACAAAAGTCTGAGAGCTGTTTGCTCCTTCTTTCCATTTAGTCACTAATGCTGTGCTTGGACAAATGTGAGGTGCTCATTTTTGAATAGACATATAGCTATGAGTAATGAGATTTGCCAGGAGAAATAATGCTATTCAATGTGATGGTTACTATGGTTACTATACGCTTCGAGATAGTAGGACCAAGTTAATTCATTTACCAAAGTGATCTCATAATCATAATCAAATTCATTAGGTTTCAATCAAAGGCAACGAAAATAAAAATTGGCAAAGCAAATAAAAACAAACAAAATGAAATAAGGAACAAATAATAAGAAAAACAAACACAGCTAATATAAAACACAAATTTGATTTTTGACAGTTTTCAATTACTACTGTTTGAATACAAATTACGAACTATAAATATTCCAATAAGAAAGCGAAAAATGGAAACTTAAAAGAAATGTAACAAAAGAGAATGATGAACGAAAAAGATTGGAAAGAAATAGAGAACCAAAGATACCAGAGTAGTGGCAATGCGTTAATGGACCTACAGAAACCAAACAAGATGATGATATGAGACGATAGAGGTAATAAACAAAAGACCAACCAGGGTCCACAATACGCTGGCTTCGTTATTACCCCTCGATGACTCGGTGCTTCAGAGGCTTTTCATTAAAGATATGGGGATAGACTGCGTGCCGTACAGACAGACAGACACACGCAGCGATTGAAATAGACGACAGCCGAGACGAAAGAGAAAAAGATATAGAGAAAGGGAAAAGACAAAGAGGAGAGAAAAGAGAGAGGGGGGAAATGGGGAAGATGAATAAACACTGGTTTGTTAATGTTTAAAAATGCATCATCATCATCATCATTATCATCATCATCATTATCATCGTCATCATCATCATCATTATCATCATCATCATCATCATCGTCGTTATCATCATTACAAGACATTGATTGTAGGTGAGGGTGGGTGGGGGTGGGGGATCAAACAGTCAAAGTGGTAGTAGTGGTAGCAGTAGTAGTAGGGTGTAGGGAGGATCTAATCAATGAATTAATTCATCAATGCATTCGTTACATCATGGGGGAATATCATCATTGCATCATCATGGTGGCACTTTAAAAACACACAAGTTATGCCAGGAAATGTTTTTAAAAATAGTGGAATTATCCTCGTCCCAAAGAGATGGAACAAGAAATCATGATGGGAGAGACACAGGAGTCGAAATGTGTTTGGGTATTTATAAGTGTGTGAAAAGATCGTGTCGTAAGAATATCTAAGAAAAAAAAAGAGAAAAGCCACACAGATAGAGAGAGGGGAGATGTGGAGAGGGGGGCGAAGAGAATAGTTTGATGCGAGGTAAAGACAAATTAATGTTTTGAGGATGAAAATGATCTTCTTTCACAAATGAGGCATACATGAAGTACATCATAAATAATCGTACAGAAATTCCATTGGAAAGTGATGACATGGTACAAATAGCAATGGGGGAATTATGAGACACATCTTCAGACTACTACTATTAGTATCATATTTAGAGGAATGTGAAATTAAAGATAAGGGGGACACCGTTGAAAATATCAAACCCCCTCATGCTAAGCCTAGTCTTCAACTCCATTCAACTACAAACCCCTTGACCTTGAAGAGACCAATACACATAGACGAAATAAACATTTCACATTGAAATAGTCAAAAGGTGGTTACTCTTTTATATTTTCAAAGATAGTGTTGTTAATGATCGTGAAATGAATCTTTTAAAATTGCAGTTTCAAACACACACACGCACACACAAACCCACAAAGAAGGCTACACAATTTAGTTGTGTCGGTGATGGTGTTAATTATAATAGAGAGGGGGAAAAATAGGAAAGGAAAAAAAACTTACTAACTTAACTTCTCCGATAAAACCATTCACACACACATACACACACTTCCCTACTTTAAAACTTTTCTTCGTTTAGATTTTGACATTAAAAACATGGCTAGCATACCAGAGACCCAAAAATGTCCTAGTCCTTTATTGTTTCAACCACTCCATGCCCTCCTTCAGGGATAAATGTGGTATTGTATTTTGCTTCAACTTCAAGTAATTCCCTCCTCTAGTCTAGACCCTTTGATAAAAGATAAAGAGGGACCTACCCTAGTACTACTAATACTGCTGCTGCATGTCAGCTACTTCTATTCCTCTATTATCTAACACCGCGCAATAGAGTTACCTCATCTCATCAATAGAGAACTAACTACACTATCCCTTCACTATTACTATTACTACAACTACTTCGTACCGGTCACTTCTTTACTTGCGCTCATAAAATCAAACAAAACAAAACTAAATTACGAAACAGTTGAAACAAACAAAACACACCATTTGCACACAGTAAGACAAGACTGTCAAATAATTCCCCTCGGAGTGATATATAAATTATATATCAAAACCTAGGTGTTATATCATATCATCAATGGATGAACTCAACAACCACACGCGTCATTGGACAAAACTACAAGGGCCAGGTAAGGTAGACCACATTATGAAAATGGATAAAAAAACAAATATTTAAAAAATACAGGAAAGTGATTTTTTTCATAATAATAAGTTAGTTCCGGGGGAGGGTTAAAAGAAAGATTTAAAAAAATGATTTTAAGAACCAAAAAAAGCAAAGGAAAAAACAGGGGTTATATAATATACATATATATCGATGTCGTTCGACAGTGCAATGACTATATATATATATGTGTATATGTATACAACATCCCTTCCCTCCCCGCCACCTCCGCTCTCATATACCACCCGTAGTAGACTAGAAGAGATAGTAGCGAACGCAGAAGGTGGTGTAACCCACCCACACCAAAACAAGCCAGTGGGAGGAGAATAGCGTTTGTGTTTTGTTTTTACCGTCAGCGAACTTGCGGGCCACAAACTTGAGTGTTTCATCTAGTAGGATGACGGGGAAGGAGATCTTCAATACGGCCATCCACTCCTCAACGTTCAAGGGGGTGATCTGGAAGATGACCTGCACACAACACAGTGGTGGTGGTTGTGGTGGTGGGAAAACAAACGCACAAGAAGTGTGTTAGATTCAATAATAAATAAAGGGGTGTAAATGGCAACAACAAAAATTAGTCTGAACCATTTCATATCCCAATAAAAATAGCAAAATGTGGAAACAAAAACTTCATGGCTTCTCAGTCCACTTGGATAGTAAAAAAGTCTGAAATAATAACATTAATGTTCTAGTTATACATTTGTATTGCGCAGCAACGCCCCTCTGAATCCGAACCGGGGTCATGGGTCGCCTCTATAGTATATATACTAGTCGGTCTAGTAAGAGTAGTAGTGCTAGCCGGATGGCTGGCTGGCTGGTTACTTACCGACATGACGTCGATGTAGAGGATGCAGAAGTGGAGGAACATGGAGAAGGCAATGGCACAGAGAAGCCATTTGTTCGTCCAGGGGGGCATCACCAGCAGGGACTGGTTCTCACTCAAGCTACAACCACACACAACGGACAGGAGGAAAGAACGACGACTCATAAGTAACATGATTGATGAGCGTAGTAGTGGTGGTGGTGGTGGTATTTGTGATGATGGTGGTGGTGGGGTCATTATTCTTATTGATATCATCATCATCAGCGTTATCATTACCATTATTACTAGTATCCTCGTATCTTCTTTTGGTTGTCTTTCTTTACAGTGGGTGGGTTTGGTGGGTTTGTTTGTTTAAAGTTTGAGAAAAAAAATTAAATCAAATAGTAAAAAGCAAAATGTTCTAATGAAATCCATTCGTCAAGTACCAAGTTCTGACCACTCAGACTGGCTGTCAATGTGTTTTAAAACATTATAGACGTTAAAAAATAAGTATTACGAAAAAGAGTCGTTATGTCAACATAACAATAATCATTATGATAAAAATAATCTGCATCTTTTTTAAATAGTCTTCTTCTCTTTCTTTTTTTTTTAACCATGAAATCCATAACCAATAATGAAATCCATAACCAATAATGAAATCCATAACCAATATTCAGGAAAATGAAAAGGAATTATAATTGATAACTTTTTTTTTAATTTAAAAAACAAATAGAAAGAAACTCTGAGAAGAAATTCTCCAGAATTTTCTTTCAAGAACCATTAGTAGCCGCAATAACAATTTGCAGCATACGACAAAGATGAAGAGAGAGTCCATAGTGAAGTGCGTGTGTCGTGCTTGAAGTGGCGAGGAGACACACGTTTACCATGGAAGTAAAGATGTAAAATCTGATAAGATAGATAGCAAGGATGAAAAGGAAGGATGATTGAGACGGAATATTCGTACCTCCATAATAGGAGACGGATGAGACAATACGAGACACGGGCAGACAGACAGAGATGGAGAGAAGAAATAAATGTGAAGAATGAGGAAAGTCTTTGCAATAACTTTGGAATCAGCAGGCGATAAATCACCAACTAGGGAACTGATGGAGCCCCTATGCAATCACAGAAATAACTCCAGACAGGCGAAGAAAGAGAGAGGAGATAATGTAAAATGTAAAAATAATAAATTCACTGGCTACTACTACTACTACTATTATTACAGATAAGGCATGCTTCTTCTTTACTTAACAGTACAAAAGCCATGGCACAAAGAAAGGCGTGGTGGTGTGAGGTATTATCATTATCATTATTATCGTCAGTACTACAAGACTCGTCTAACTAAAAGTCATCTACTACTAAGTTAGAAAGTCTTGAGCAAGGGAATAAGCAGCAGCAGAAACAATGGGACTATTGTATAAACAATAGCATCACACAAGCCAACACGCGCAGCGTCGAGAATGTACAATACGTAGTCAAAAAAGCATACGTCGCCTACATAGTGCTGCCTCTCGTTTAGATATTAATAATAAGAGAACCTTCTACTTCTACATTGCAGGCGATACTTCTTCCATCATGCCGACACTAAAACCCTTTGTCCTATCACTGTAGATATTTCAGTCCTGACCTTATCCCCCTTTACATGCATGCATCAAGAACAATTTAGAGAGAGAATCTAGAGCAATTAGAAAGAGAGTTCCGAGAAATACTGAATCATGTTTTTTTCATTCTCCCTTTGCTATCAATGACACACCAACAAAGACAAATATAGCAACTAGAGAAACTGGATGTAAAAATCAATCGAATGCATGATTGAATGCATGATTGAATTCAATACGACAACGTTGTCACCTGACAGAACAGCATGTGTGAGTATAGTTTACAAGTGAAGTGTGTAAGCCAGCCAGAAGCAAAACCAAACCATTCCAGAGTTGAGTATCTTCTTCTTCTAACATGGAGATGGGAAGAGGGGGAGGGGTTGGAGATGGGGATGAGGATGAGGATGAGGGGATGGGGAGAGGGGATGAGGGGGATGGGGTACACGTGGGGGCATGTGTAACAGACTGACAAACATCTCTATGCCATCCCCAGAGTAAGACGAAATGCAGC
>JAULCB010200763.1:0-12039 GCA_032358575.1 Dendronotus rufus
CTTCGGAAAAAAAAAAAAAAAAAAATCCACAACATTTAATATTATTATTATGTCAATATTAGATATTTTTAGATTACCTACACCCATACACTGGGTTCACTTTCAGTTAGACAATGAGGTTGAATTTATACCAGTCGGGAAAGCACGAAGATAAAAAGTTGATTAATTAAATGAGTGGCTTTTGATGTGGTTTGTATTTTGTATTGATGGGAATTTTGACGAGCATCGAACACGACCTCTGATCAAAACGAGAGAAATAAAAACAGGGTAGCGAAAAAACAAGAATGGCGTACGTACTTGACTTCATACCAGAATAAATAGATAGAAAGAAAAAAAACCCCACTAAATCAAATTATTTTGTATAATTATACTCCTGAATGACAGGAGGAGACGCACTAGACTAGACAGCTTGACCTCGAATACTATTTTTTCCTTTAAATATGATTGGTTCAAATCTTCACGGTGAAACCACACTCGTTGTTGTTCTTTGTCTCTATCAGCCATAAACGTGTATAATATTTAAAAAACCGAAGTAATGATAAAAAGATAAAAGTTGCCTTTAATTGTCTCAAAGGGCACGTCATTGAAGGTTTTAAAAAACCGAATTGCCAAAGTGGGGCTTGAACCTGGTACGTTCATCAGTTCGACCACCAGGCTTCCTATAGTTTGATTCATACAATAGGCCAAATCAACAAGAGTAAGGAATGTATACCTTTGCCCATCAGTTACGGAGTCAAACAAAGACAAGCAAAGTAGGGGTGGGGGGGGGGGTCTAGGTGTTGTTAAGTACCTCAGATTACCTACATTATTTTGTATTAGACTCGGATAATGATCGTGCGGGGCGTTTTAGTAATGGAATCATCATCAACTTAACTCGTCTCCCTCCATTGGGTAGCGAATTGCTGTTAAGGTTATGCCTGCTTGAGCAAGAGAACTTATTGTTGGCAATACACAAGCGGTTGAGGTATCATAAGCAGATGAGAAACGATGATTATTATCAAATTGGTGCGATCGACAGATTATAATATCATTTACATAAGGAGGACCGACCAGAACAATTAGCACCTTCGTCACATCAAACACCGCATCAAACACTCGCCCGGCTCTCGCCCGACACTCGTCCGTCGTAAAACACGCGAGGCAACAAAAGCCCCTGACGGGGATCGTTCACGTAGTATTACGAACAATAATCAGTCCGAACTTCTACAGCAGGCAGGTACAGTAGTGATGACAGCAGAAAGTAGTCATGTTTTCTCGCAGCGATCTTGTAGAGCGAGAACAACTGACTGCTGACTGCCTCTGATCAGTCTTGCATCCCGTGCGAAGTCTGTAATGTCTTATTTACAACAAGATTGTAATTATGATACAGAGAGACTAATTATTAAAGTTTTAATCAATGCTTTGTACTTCCGAGAATCAAGTCGTCTTGAAATGAATGACATCATAATAATATTTTGTTTGCTTTTGTTTTATTTTGTTCTGTTTATAATTTATAATCTTCGAGCATCAACATTTGCCTGCAACCTTTCAATAATCCGGCATTTTCCAAATCCACACGCAAGGTTTATTCCAGATGTCGACACCATAAAGAAGTCTTATCACAGATTGATAATTGTACACGTTCAAATTGTCTCCCGTGTATTATCTGACGTGTTTTATGAATGTTCGCTGTCTACCAGGGATAAATTATGTGGTATTGTTAAGCGCTTTGAGCCCGAGGAAGACCGGGGATAAGCGCCGGGTATATAATTGCTATTATCT
This sequence comes from Dendronotus rufus, assembly GCA_032358575.1. Taxonomy (NCBI): domain Eukaryota; kingdom Metazoa; phylum Mollusca; class Gastropoda; order Nudibranchia; family Dendronotidae; genus Dendronotus; species Dendronotus rufus. The sequence continues at coordinate 1,762 of JAULCB010200763.1, forward strand.
TTTAAAACTACAATAAAATACACGCGCGCACGCACGGACAGACAGACCCCCCCCCCCGTCCCCCCACACACACACTCACACACAATAAATGAAATAAATGAAGCAAAATGAATACAAAATGCTGCCATTTTCTACCATAATAATATTATGTTGTGCCTGTATTCGTTACCAAAATATGGAACGGATCGTACATTGAATTCATAGCACTTACTGTAATAAGGATCATCCGTTATACCGCCATTCGCCGCATATTATGCTTTCGCCAGAACGGCCCTCTTTCCTTGTGTAAAGACATTATCATTATACCACCAACATTATATTATTTTATCACCAACGAGAAATCTGCACGGCTGTAACCCCATCACTGTGACAATGCTCTTTTCATAGTATAATATTTTGTCATTCTGAAAAAGTAAAGAGCGTCAGTCGATATTCCGTGATAGTGCAAAACGAACTCCCCGACCTCTTACAATATAATATGGCAGGTTTTTAGGTTTGCATGCTTGCATGATAATTTCTGTGGTTTGTTTGAACTCAACCTCACCAGTCAGTTAATAGTACCTTCCCCTGTCAACTCTCGTTATACCGCCATTTTTGCGTGTCCCAAAATTGGCAATATAACGAGGTTTTTGCTGTACTTTGATAAAACGAGGGTATTTAAATTGGTTGTTTTAGTACAATAATTTAAATGAATGTCTCTCACATCTGCACCAGCTGTCAAATAAATATCAATAATTGTCTTCACATAATTCACTTTCCCAGAAGCTTAACTGACTATTCCTTGTGTTTAAAAGAACGTTTAACATGGCAAAGATGTCTGCTCTTGAGTTCCAAAAAATGTTTTGTTGATATACATTATTGATGTCTTCTCTACTGCTAAACTAAAAGCAGCCAAACATAATATCATAATTTGAGAGGGGAAATTACAATGTCGTAGTCCTTTATGTACAATTTGTGCATCCATATAATATAAAGATAACCTTTAGACAACAACAAATTGTCTTCAAGATCCAAAGATGGAAATCGGGATAATTGTATGTCCCTTTATGGTAAACTATTATCATGTACCTTTCCCGTCCATAAGAATAATATAAACATTTCTATAATATAATATTATTATTGATCTTGATACCAGTCTATTTTATGGAACCCACTAACAGTAACAGAGGTAGCTTCATAATCCAGAGATTTAACAAATTCGTGATACAACTATATTCTAATCTATTGGTCCTATGACGACTGGGTCTAAACATTTATTTATTCATTCATTTAATTCCTTGTCCATTTCTTATGGTTTGGGTGGATTTTTTTTCTTCTGTTAGTTTTGCTTTAGTTTTTTTTTATCATTGTGTCTTGGATGATTGGATGAAGTGGTGCGTCAGGAAAAAAATTGCTGATCTGTTGATGAAATAAGTACTAGTATAGGAACCATGGTGTTGATCTATTTCTTCCATCTAGCCGTCTCGATACTGCTTTCTGCTTGGATGGAGTTGATCCATTGATTCCCTTTAAAATTTATCATAATCTGTTGATAGTGAAGATGTTTTCAAAACAAAAGTTCTAATGAAGTCGACTATCTTGTCATAAATATTTTTGTTTATTTTGTTTTGTTACCCAAAAGGAAGTACCTTTACCGCTTTCGCAGTGTCGGCACCATAGAGATTAAATTCTTTGGTCGGCACCCAGCTCCATGCCCAGTCTTAAAATGGTGAATATGGTAGATGCCCAAATAATCGCCCTTGACTTGGCCAAAATACAAAACTAGAAAATCTATGGATCAGGAACTACGGCAAGCAGGTGACCAGCCCACTGTACCCGTACAATCCATAAAAGTAGTGTAATTCCCTGACTTCTTCGCGTTCGGTTTGTCGTTAAACGATGAATGAGCCTGTTCAATATTATCTTCGTCGTTTTTTTAAATTACAGGAATCGTATTCACGACATTATAATTATGATGGAATCTAACTACTATCTGCATGATTTTTTTTGAAGCGTGTAAAGTAAACTATGACCTGCTTTACCAAATTATCATTAGCACCAGGTCAAGAAAATCTAATGGGTGTCTCGATGTTTTTATCGTGGCGGGAATTTGTCTGCCATATCAAATCACATTGACGTCATCCGCATAATATCATCAGTATGAAATAATATGCAATGTTGATTAAGCTCGTAGTTTAGAATCGTGACCCCCCAAAAAAAGAAAAAAAAAGAAAAAGAAAGATTAATAAGAGTGCATTCATTTGCAGTAGCAGGTGCACAATCTTGATACAGTACATCTTAAGTGGGTTTAATCGATTTGAGAAGACGGGATTAAATTAGATCAAGGGAAATGAAGTAGGTACCGCATTAGATTATCAGAATTGGAAATTGCATGTTAACATTAACGTTTTAAAGATAATCAAAAGCCCACATGATTATACTAAGGTATTATTTAAAAGATAAGGCGTGAAGGTATGTGTACCATATTACTATCCTATTTCAGACAGTTTTGTACATGGTTGATTATTCAACCCTGTTTTTGATTATACAGGGTGGTGATAATAATATAGAAAACACTGTTTGACAATTATTAGTCAATATCAGTCCTTGTTCATAATAATTTGATGCATGTACAACTCCTGAAAATATTATTTACACCTTATTCAAGTTGATTCTTATCTCCACCTTCCCCCATCCTCTAATACATAATAATTGTCTTTTCAATATTAGATAAACCTTACACGGAAAGGTACACGAAAGGTACATTAAATGTTTTTGATCAAGAAAGAAAGAATAATTACATTTTAAATTTCCTTCATGTGCTTTTATCGTCTCGCCTCTTGCAGAAGCTCTTCCACTTTGACAACTACTTACCTTGCTTTGATTTCCTTTATTTATGACCACGACGTTTCCTTTCTGTCCTGCCAGGAGTCCTGCCTGCCCCACGCCCACCCAGGATGACCATGTCCAAGGTGGAAGAGTCCCGGGGGGATTCGTCCTACGAACCCATCAAACGACTGTCTCAGGTTCAAGTCCAGCCCCTGAAGAACCCCACCAAACCCCTCACTTCGTTCAACATCGAAGACATTCTCGGTGTGCCGCCAACGCACAGAAACCAACCAAGCCACACCGACGGTGATCAACTGCGATCGGTGAGCAAAAGAAACAATACTAATACTAACAAGTCCAAATTGGCACCCCAAGAAGACATCACGGAAATAACCAGCAAGCTTCACAAGTCCAATGACCTCAATAGTTACAGTAACGGTGTGAGTCCAACCAAGAGATCGAAAGACGCTCTCAGTTTCCTACATTTTTCAAAGTTCCCTAACAAAGATGACTTCCGGGCATCTTCGACGCCCTCCATCAACCCCGCCCTCTTCTCGCCCCCTTACAGTTGCTTCCCTAAAACTCTTCTCCAAGGATTCGTGTCTCCTTTCATCCTGAACCACGGCCAGTTCGGGCATCAGCACGTCGTCCCTCCCTACCACCTTCACCCTCCTCCCATGTCCCCACAACACCGGCCCGTCAACCTTAGCACCAACACCAACACTAGCTTCATACGACCCTGGGACAACGGGAAGCGCGCCAACACTCCTTGTCAAGAGGAGCGATCCTCTCCCGATACTTCTCGATCGAAAAGCGCTTCAACTCCTTCGCTATCCCTATCGAGCTCGGCTCAAGGCGCCGGGGAGAATTCTCACGACGACTACGACGAGGAAGAGGAGGAGATCAGTGTTGACGACGATGAACCTCCCGAGGTTACGACTGGTTTCGTCGGGAAAAAGGTCCAAGGTGACTCTGTATCTCCCCTGGACGCACTAATGGCCATGACGAGTAAAACATTTGCCGGCCTGGATAACACAGGTGGATCAGGTAAGTCGTAAATTTCAATTACGTAATACATCGACTTAGTCTAGCTACAGGTCATCCCCGGGCCTTTGTATTAACTCCCCTGTTTGTTATCGCTGGTGGGACGCATATCTACATCGTATTGGGGGAAAACATTATACCGAAAGACGACCTAGTGTTGAAGATGACTAGCAGGGCTATTAGCTAGGGAGTTATCTGATCGATATTAGCTGGTGTAACGTTGAAATCGCGTGGCTATTCTATCTTACTGTCCACGGGGCTACACTTTGATCTGCTCTCCGCTTTATGATCACTTGAATGCCACCCGGGATTACTAAGTAAATGTAACCAGTTGGGATAGAGCCCGACGCAGTCTTTGATGGCGTTGATTTATGATGTCTATTGGATTAACGAAGAAAGTAAAATAGATCTAGGATGATGATATTGACACAATGTTATACTAGCTATGCAATTGTTCAAAAGAGATCCAGGTCAATAGGACTATAATATTATGACATGAATAGCATATACGGTTTAAACGTTCACAAACCAATTATTAGAGACATTATAATCAGCTACTCATCCTTGTTTCAATTTTGATTCTTGTCCACCGTAAAATGTACCGTTCTCGCCTTTTCATTATTAATTTCCTTTCTTACCTTTCTTCCTCACTTCACTTTTCTCACATTATGATAATACTACTTGACATGAATCGGGGAGTTATTTCTTGAAAGCTTGACAAAATAAAAACATTTTGCCAACCAAGTTATCAAGCATTTGACTAACTCGACAGGTTGCTTTGCTATGACAGAAGTGCTTATTTAATGAGTTTTTTCGGTGCCTGTATGCTTGTCAGACAGATTCCGGCAATTCAGCAGACACTCTTATTCTAATCATTCGTCCCAGAAGATTCCGCTGTAGAAATAAACTCTTTCCGCACGGGGCTTTGAAGTTAGTCATTTAATGTAGTCGAAAAGAGACTTTCTTATCCGACTGCCCTCGACATGAAAGACGGATCTAGTTAGGGGGTCGGGGTGAAAAGGTGAGGAGCTCTCTGGGAGTAGCGAGGAGCGTAGTATGAAAGATTCGGCATCCGCCTTTTCATTACCGATTATCAAAAGAGGAGTGATGACATGCTCAAGTACACGACGAGGCACCAGCGGCACCACCATCAGCAGGGCACGGGGTCCTGTGGGGCCAACATGCTTACTACTTACTAATACTAACTACAGGAAACTCTGTATCAGTAAAGTTCTTTTATAATGCTGGCAGGGCGGCGTGCTGTTAATCTCCTTCCCTAACTGTTTTACCTTCAGAAAACTAACGGTACTTCGAATGAAGTTTTATCTTGTAATCCTCCCACTACTCTCTGTTTTAGTATTCTTCACATTATATCCCATCCTCCTCCTCCTCTCCAACCTCCGTCCCCTTCTCCTCCTCCATCACCGACGTCTCCATCGACCGCTTTTCTTAAATTCCTGAGTTACCAACTCAAAAGAGCATTACATTCATCAACACAAACAACAACAAAACGACAACAATAACAACAATTACGTTGAAAAGACATTCATACTCGAGTGTAGTAGCAGGTAGGTACATTCATATTGCTACAGGGAACTGTTCATTTTCTCGATTGTCCAAAAAATCCACCTATCTACGCATCTTTTCGTTTATTTACATCTTGAACATAACGCTACTGTGGTCAATCATAATAACGAAGAATGTGACAGAAAAGAAAATCCCTATGACAACAATAATGGCGATTGTTCTCGCGCACAGTGTCCTCATTTGCACCAAGCCGTCACTTGTTTTCTTTAACCCCCTATTAGTCCTATTCGAATCTAGGCGTACAGCATGATGTGTCTAAACAGCCTAGCTCATCATCATCATCAACATTATCATCCTCATAGCACTACCGCCGCTATTCCCACCACTAAACCTGTCCACCTTCACGCTGTCGACTTAAGCCCCGCACGACGGCTTGGTCGTATGCTAATAATAATATGACTATTACTACTATCACTACGATGTCCAGGTGATAATAGCCACTGGTCTGTTACAGCCTTACGACAAGCCCTTCTGTTTTTCGGGGCGGCTGCTGCTGTTGTTTGCTGCCATAAACCTCTCGGTCTCGGCTCTCGTCACGATTGCCTTCACACGAGCCTGGATTTGGCCCTTGTCTCGGGGGTGTCAATCATTTTCAGACAGGTGATGATCGCCCATTGCCGCCTTCTACTCCTTCTCCTACCCCCTCTCCTTCTCCTACTCCTCCATTATACTCCTACAACGTATCTCAGTGTTCAATGATGCACTAAAGGTCTTCTTTAATAGTAGTTTATGGGAAAGAAAGCTAACCGTCATCGGTCATCGCACTTACTGATTATTATCATGAGCCGAAAATAATGACGATGGTGATGATGGTGATGATGGTAATGATAATGATGATATAGCACTGAAACAGAAGTATACAACACACAGCTCTCCAATTCAAGGAGGGGAGGAAAAGTCGTTTGCTCCGCCCTGCCTGTTCCAAAAGGATGGAAATAATTAGACCTCTAGATCTACTGGATACGATTGAATTGCCAGAGAAAATAATGTCCATGGCTTTTTTTAAAGCTGGAACAGTCTTGTTCAATTGTTTTGTTGTTTTGTTGTTGTTGCTGTTATCGCGTGTTTTTGCGTTTGCAGAATGTAAGTTAGCCTCGTTTGTCTCGATTCGTCATGATCATAATCAGTTAAATATTTGGGGAATGTTCGTTAGCAGCTTGTTCATTGATATTGTATTGATGATAAGATCAATGTTTGGACGGTTGAATTGTTGCATCGTGTCTGTCATGTCATTAATAATTTTTGGCGTCATTAATTTCAATGAAAAGAATGAGATAAAGCAGGATTATTATATCTATTCCAATCTGTTTTATTATGAAATGATAATAATTATAACATAACGAGGAATTAATTGACAAGAGAGACAAATAATCATATTTATATTCATATAATAATGATAATGTTATGCAATGACAAACCAAAAAGATAATGGTAATAGAAGTCAATTCTATTACGATCACGACGCAACACGATTGTGTATGCTAAATATATCAGTAACCTAATAACGCGCTTCGTCAACGACCCCAGTAAATTACAAGCGGCTCTTAAAACGAGAGCAGCTCTTCTGAATAGGGTAGGTAGGTAATGCTTAACACTTAACACCTTGTTGGCCATAAATCAAGCCGGCCGTTTGCTTTGATCACCACATTATATTAATGAGGTGTCTATAGTCCGTACAACTCCATCCATCACGGAAGGGGCTGGGTAGGAGTAGGAGGAGGAGGAGGAGGAGGAGGAGGAGGAGGAGGAGGAGAGCTGATCGTCCTCATCATACTACCATCACTACCACCCTGGGCAACACCAGTGCGTTATATTATCATATTCTACGTTATCACTTACTTCTTTAGCCTGTCCCAGCGATAACTCGAATAGATGGCGGGATGAGGAGAAAGATGGCGGCCGGTAGTGTAGTTACCCCATGGACACACGGCAGATTATCTCCGAGTCGTAGAGGCAAATTGGGAATTTCGATGACTAGCAGTTAATTGATGACGTAATGCGATCAGCCTGGACTGTTGTTTCTTCCCGCCAGAGGGCGTGGAGAAGTATTATAGTAGGGTATCATTACGAGGCCTCCAGCTCGCAATCTGTTGGCCCCTCGTAAATAATTGTTGGTGGCTAATCTTTTTGTCAAACCGAGTGATGCGTAAAAGCCGACAAAGAAAATCAAGTTACGATGAAAATGAAATGCAAATGGCTGCAATGCGAACTACTCACCCAATTTAGCTACCAGAGTGGAAAGAATAAAATACCGTTTAGGGACACAATTAACTCCTAGGCATATTTACATAATGTGCTATTACTTCATAATTTTTGTGTTTCTACGACAATGCATTGGCAAGAGGAGCAGCATTGTGTTTAAATAATTGCATAATGCACTCGGCTATTTAATTCTTGTGAAAGAATGATGCATGGGTAAGATTTTCATCGTCTCCGGAAAAGCCTATCCATTATCCAGTTAGTTGTATTCGTCTCAAATTCATGATTCACGAACTCAACACTATACAACAAACGAGGGGATCCATCCGCCTAGAAAGAGTATAGGTGACATTATGAATATTGAACAGTGTTTGAAGTTACACCAGAAATTGGGAATTTGTTATGGGTAGTGTAGGCCGTACGCGGATCTAATCAACGCCATCCATTAATAACATAAAGAATCGGAGTGCGGTGCAAAGTCAAGAGTTTTCAACTGCTATTACATTATGAAGTCCAACAATTAGTCTGGTTTCAAGTTTCAACCGACTATAGAAGTTAAAGGAATTACACATTTTCGACAGGGCCTTTAAATCCTAGAGATCATAAAATCGTTATCAAAATAATCTACATAATCTAAATATCATTCTCTAAATGATATTCATAAATTTTCAAAGTGTGCCCTTCATTTAGCATTTCCCCCTGACTAAAACGATTTAATAACACAGTGCACAGATACAACAGAGGTTCCACCCATACAAATCCACTGTGGCGTATACTATCATGCACACAAAGAGTAATAACACTATGCCCGATGTGCCATATTATTATTATCTGCTAGCACATAATGTTTTTTGAATGGTTATATTATTATATTATCATCATAATCGAAAATACAAAGAATTGAATGATTTAACAATCAATTAATGGCCTCAATTAAAGAGTAATGTTTTGAGTTTGATAAATTATAGAAAAGGAAAAAAAAGCCTTTTTATTGATGGTGGAAACGTCGATGGATAAATAGATAGTCAATAAGTCTCGAGTGTCAAAAAGGCGGATGTGAAATTAAATTAAATTATTTTATCTTATTACATTACGACAATACTATCTCTCTCTCTTTACGGTCCATCCAAAATAATATAGATATCTAGAGCTACAAAAAGGACCGCCCATTAATTCAGTTCATCTTAAAGTAGGATGCGCGACCTGCCGCACTGTAATAAATGTCGAGCTAGTAAGCGAACGAGACAACGAGAAGGAGAAGAAGAAGCTCGAATATCTCTAAAGATATAATATTATTATTATGATCTCTCGTTCGCTGCGGCATACTTCACTCTACTATATCCACATATCTCGTGGATGGAGTGTTCGTTCTACTCTGACTCCCCGTGCTTCCGCTCCCCTCCTCGCCTTGTGATCTCGTCACACCCAGTGCCTACAAACGAGGCGGCTAATGAAAACAGCAGCACCAGGTTCTGCTCCGTGGGGAAATTTCCCAATCGAAATTTGAACCAATGAATTACGATGCCGTTGCTCGTCCTGTCCAATAACAAATGGATGGGGATGGGGGGAAAAGAGTGCACGTTCTTCAACCCTCACCACCGTTAGTACTAACTCATCTCTCGTAAAGCTAGTAGTAACGTAGTAGTGATGATAATCATAGTGTGTAATAGAGTTAGTAGAAGTCAATTGTGGTCCCAGAGCGTAATTTACTACTGGTGCTATTATAGGTCAGTGTCATAGTGCATGCATAACAACGTTTAACTCGAGATCGAGCGGTCATGGGTTCTGTCCGACGTTTAGCCATTGGGAAAGATTCTTAATACGATGAGATGGGGACATCTTAAATGTTTGCAAACAGTCTTTCCGAAGGACACGATGTCGGACCCAGTCTCATGATAACCGGGAAAATAGTCATGTCTCCAGGTCAATTTCTGCCATTCACATTATTTTTAAAACCAATTAAACTATGAATTTCCAGGGACTAACTACCTACTTGTTTTCGTGTGATATTATGTGGTAGCGATTATTCTGACACAATTAACGTTTCCAAACGTCTATTCTGTACCTGTCATTTGGCGTGCCTCACTACTGCCGATTTATTTTTACGCAACTTTGTACTTTTACATTTATCCATATCTAGCCCTACTCTTATTTAGAAACGCTTCTGTGAAGTCAAATATTATTGAATTTTTATGTCAAATCAAAAGAAGTTATCTCGAATCAATTTTGTCTGCTGAAAATATAGCTAATTGGATATTGCTTTCAGAGGGTATTAGAAAAACAAAGTATACTTATTTTTGGGACACCCTGCTTGAAATTTTGACACACGTACACCAACCTTCATGACTTTCACCATGTCCCCACGGAACTGGTCAATGCGAGGACTTGAATGATTTCAACTAAACTGAGCCGCCCCAGTTTATTCACAGCATTAATTCAATAGTCACAATAAGTATGTATCTCTACTATCTCCCTCTTCTCGGTCATCGATCAATAGAAGAAGAAAACACAAATAGTCACCAACACTACAAAAAAACCCACCCCAAAACAAAACAAAAAACAAAGAAAGAAACCCATTTAGAGTAATTGATTTTAAAAACCCAAACAAAAAAACGACAACAACCGCGGGGGGGGGCGCGC
>JAULCB010200985.1:0-14941 GCA_032358575.1 Dendronotus rufus
TGAAGGACTGACTGGCTGATAGGCATACAGTCCTATGAGACTACAATGGGTCCAGAATCTGAAGGACTGACTGGCTGATAGGCATACAGTCCTATGAGACTACAATGGGTCCAGAATCTGAAGGACTGACTGGCTGATAGGCATACAGTCCTATGAGGCTACAATGGGTCCAGAATCTGAAGGACTGACTGGCTGATAGGCATACAATCCTATGAGACTACAACAATGGGTCCAGAATCTGAAGGACTGACTGACTGACTGATGATACAGTCCTATGTATTACTAACGGCTCCTGAAGTAATGACTGTCTTTACTGTCATATATACTGATAGGCATGCAGACAACATACTATATGATACAAAATACAGTAAAACACTCTAAAAACAAAACTGTTCAGTTCTTCAAATTTTATTTTTCATAATTTCTTTTCATTTTTTTAAAATCCCAGAAACAAGACAGCAACAAGATTGGATAAAAGTAGAAGAGAGAGCAAAAACATCCATGCGCTCAATTAGGAGTATATGTATAAAGAGATATTTTATATTATATTTATGTGTGTGCGTGCATGATATGAAACAATATGATTTTTATATATTTATATATTTACGTTTTTGTTGGGTTTTTTTCATTATCATTTTCAAGTTTTAACAAAAAGGCTTTGAATTCCAAAGATGACAATTCCACGTGAGACAAAGTAACATGAAAAACCCATAGATATATTATCTTTTACAGTAAGTGAATTCAAATGCAGGCATGGTAAAGAATAGCTGTCATCAATATACCAGCTCATTCAGTGAATCATAAAACAAATAATAAAGATAATAAGGACCATGTTCCTTTTTTTTTTTAAAGAATAAAAAGAATAATAATAATATGTAATAATGACAACACTAATCTGTAATTAATGATGATAAAGAACACAGTGTACCGTCTGACATTATACTGTATATATAATGTTGTATACATTGGTAGTATATATATTATGTTACAAACTATACACCTATACACCATTAGACAACAACTGGTGTATGATATCATCATTTGTTATCATTGAAAAGAATTCTATACGATTGTAAAATCTTTTACCATAATAATAATAATGATAAACAATCTTTCCTGCTGACAGAATAAGATATATAATATATTATAACAATAATTCTATTATTTTAACAAGTAGTCATAGATCGTAATCGTATCAACAAGAGTTTGCTCGCTCGTTCTGTACCACAAGGCACACTAGGACGATTTTATCACAAAATTGTCACATGACAGGCCATGTAAAAAACCAACCTCAGAAAACAATTGACATAATACGACGCACTGCACTATAATAATTTATCAGCAAGTCAGAAACAGAATGTTATTTCAACAGCAGGGTGAATTTCCTACACCACCGACAGTGACAGAGCGTAACTGTGCATAATAACTGTGCGCCGCTTTTTTTTAACTTTAGAAAACGTTGACGCTAATAATTCAATGGCACAATACATGACAAACGATTGGTGTAGCAGCAGCATGCTGTACTGTCTGTCTATGGAGTTGTATAATAACTACCCTACAATCATTGTATAACTAGCCTACCTACAATCATTATATAACTAGCCTGCCTACAATCATTATGGTACTACTATCATTCCATTAATACCAAACAATCATTCCATCCATCCTTCTTACAATGCCTGAAAAAAGTAGTGACAACCTGACAATTAACATTGACAACAAAATGCATTTATTGAAGTTGAAGCTGTTACTGTTGATAATAATATACGCTAATTACAGGCAATAATGATAGAATAATTTGTCTGCTCTTGGTTTTTTTTACCTAACAACTTAAATACCGGTAGTAGTAGTAGTAAATGATAATTTCTGGTTCAGGTTACATTACAACTTTATTCAAAACGTCATAATAATACTCTAGGAAAAATCACGACTTAAATTTAAACCAACTATTACCGCTGTTGAAGTAGTTAGTAGTAGTATACTGTAAAAAAACAATAACAATAATCGCATTATGAATAATATTTTAATAATAATAATAAATATCAGTAGTTAATATTAATAAGAGTCATAATAATAATAATAATAATAATAATAATACTAAAATAATAACATTAACAAAATATTAAAACTAAAATAGGACTACCTACCTACACACATACTAGCTCAATCAAAACTTCCTCTCTCCCACACACAAAACACACCTATTATTATCAGCATCAGTCATTCAGTCAGCTTGAGATGACAAAACAGCTGCTGGTACTGTTACCGTTACATACTGTTTTCACCAACACTAATACTAATACTAAAATAACAAGGACGATTGAACAAACTAATAATAATGTGTATTTCTACTATCACTACTCACCACAATAATAATTAAGAATAGTATTAATGTGCTGATGCTGCCTTAATTCATTAATTCATTATTCTATACCATATAATATATTAGTAGTTGGCTCTTATAGCTATTCACACTCGACTAAAGAGATTATTATAACATACTTTCACCCAGTAATAAATTACAAGAACATACCTACAGGACTGAGAAAGCTAGACTATGATGAGTGATAACATTCTCTCAAATGTGCAACAGTTTATCAAAACTTGTCATGCGGTGCTGCTGATCCCAAAATATTCTTAATCTTTATTTTTTTGCAATGAAATTTACTAGTTAATTTCTAAACAGTAATATTCCCCCAACTTCAGCTTTTTGGCTTGAAACAATCCACAGCTAAAACCATCTCTATAGACTAACTCAAAAACACAATGCAACAATATTGTGCACTAGAACTTTTTTTTCGCAAATCATATTATTTATTAACACATTTACACATATAATGCCATCGATAATGTAAATAAAAAAGACAATCTATCTTTACAGATACAATCCATAGGCTACCCGGTTACACATTGTCTATCTTTTGTCAACAGTATTTATAGGAAAACGACACTTTTAAAAGTGCAAGGAATTCTAACAAAGTCGCACATACATAAAACATGTCGCACAGGCAAAATAAGCGTTCTTATCGTTTATGAATTATATGTGAAATACAAAGCATTGCATGATGCATGTGATGTAGACTGACATTGCAAAATGTCTATAGGGAAGAAACTATGAACAATGAGTAGTGAAGGATTTGATAACCTATGAAATATAAATAGAAAATAAAAGAAACAAACATGGCTCCTTTATTAAGTGGAGAAAACAAGGCTGAGATCTAATAAAGGAGATGACACGCATAGAGAAAGATCCGGAAAGTAGATCCAATTGCAGTACAATCAACAGTAGCATATATTGTAATATAATATATGACAAGCCAGCATTCAAAGAACAGAAATTCAGTAGAAAAATATTGTTATGTACAGTAAAACCTTGTTACACCATCACAGTTTTGCCAAGAACAGAACTGCAGTGACTCTACACCAATGTGATTTAAGGCTACAAAGCAATGTTCACATCTCAGGGAGGAAAGAATGGCAATGTTTAGTACTGTAGGCACCAAGCAAAGTAACTTGCCGACCTCTCCCAAGGTGTATGGTATGGTCTCTTGGATTAATTGCCATGGTTTGTCGGTACTCAACCCCACCAGTGCCTTCTGCCATCTCTAGCTAAACTGGCAGTATAACGAGGTTTTACTGTATATTATTCATGGCATCAACAATAGGAATAAACCATTTAATGATACTTGGCTTACATCATTATTAGCTGCTCCACAATACAAAATCTATAACAACAGCCCAATCCCAATTCGTCATGCAGATACTCTGTAATGTACATTCTTTTTTTTTTATAATAACAATGTTGAATCGACTCTTCATTTTGTTCCACATTAACAACCAGTAATATGCATCGTTTTTTTGTTGGAAAAGAGTAAATCAACATTATATTGATCGCTTTTTGTGAGAAAGAAAAAGGAAGGTGATGAAAGAAGTTTGCGATAGTAACCATGAAAAGAATACATAAAAGATTGAAAGAGCGAAATGATAAATATCTCACAGTGGTTCTCTCATCAATCCATTCATAATGTACTTCAATAAATTCAAGGCAAAGAAACCTGAACACAATAGTACATGTTGTTAACCTTTCATTGTTTTATACTTAAAAGAAGGGGATTAAGGAATAATTCAAAGAACCGAACACAATTTAAATAACTTCTAGACTAGCGTTCTACTTTCACATTTTATAACTGAAAACTTATCATTAAGCTGCCTAAGTGTTGATGAAGCGATGAGCCTTAACAGTAATCAATGCATCATGAAACAATTCCCATCATTGACGGGCAAAAAACACAGATGAAATAGAACAATACCATACAATATTTCATTTAGAACAAACATCTAGATATTCCTTTCACTTTTTTTACATCTAATCTTAGAAATAATGAAGTCAAATTTTTTTATTAATAATAATAATATGGTTATGGAGATTTTCAATACTAAATAAACTATGCAGTTATCAAGGAAACAAATTTGACATTCTTATGTATTTGATTTAATCTTACCAAACAACGAAAAATATAAAATTCAAATTAAATTGTTTAGTAAACACAGTACAGTACCAATACACAGCACCAAGTTTTCACAGATGTCTCTATTCTCTTATGTGCCGTGTACAATGTACAATGTTCAAATAAACACTAAATGAACAGTTTTACCAACCATGTATCAAGTATCATCAATGCGTTGTATACACACCATTACACCCAGAACTTATCCTTGAGATAAGTGCCTACCTACCCTATTGATATTGTTGGTCCCTTCGCAGATAGTACATATATATAGTAAGCACACATTTCTTGCACGAAATAACATTCATGGGTATTCAGTATTGTTTTCAGACAAGAAGGCAAGAATTCATTCCAGTTTAAAGAGAGAAAAAAACAAAGGCAAGCTCGTTATTCAATAATAATTTTTGAAAAATTTCAAATGAGAAGAAAAAAGAAGAGGAAACAGAAAAAGAATATTAGTGCATACGTCCAGCCGTGCACTACATGATAAAACCTCAAACAAATTGATCTTTCCTCAATATTGTTACAGTTTTAATTTTGGGTATAAAATATTTTTGTTTTGTTCTTTATGCTCATTAATTAATGCAAACCAATTGATCAAGTTTGCGACACAATCACTTCTTTGGCATAAACAAAAACAATTTTTAGACAAAGATCAAAGATAGCTGATAATGAGAATCAAGATTCAATTAATCATTCAAATATTTTCAAATAAAGTTAAGGAGTTTCTTCTCTTCAGGGACATATCACCTGTTGCATTTCTTATTTCAACACAATTAAAGAAATATTTCAAATACAACCAGCCCAATCACAGAATCACAGATAAAGATTTTAAGCAGGCAATGGTCTCAATTGCTCCAAATCCAATTTGGTGCTAAAATTATACTCTCAAAAACGATAGTATAGCTTAGAAATTAGAAAGGGACTATCACGCAAAAGTCATGAATTTCTTGATCTTGTTAGATTTAAACAGAAACAAAAAGAGGAAGAAAAAGAAAATATAGATTGAAACATTACAAATTCAGCACTAATCTTTGCCTGAACAATCAGCAATGTGGTTATATCACAGATAGAAAAAAACATGGTGAGTGTTAGCTCTAAACTGTTGCAGAGTTGGGTACTGATTTAAACAACGTACACGATTGCACAATCGACCAAATTTTATTTTTTCAGATTTTTATCTGAAAAAAGAAAGAAAAAAGTAATCAGATAAAGACACTGTCGACATGATCAACATAAGGATTGTATAATCATCATATATATTGAAAAGGGCAAAGAATTAAATTGACAGGGGGGGAAAAAATCAAGATCTTTGCCTCATTTGTCAAGTATCACATTTCTTGTCTTGTGTAGAAGAAAGAGGAATTTGTTTACAAGATATTTACAAAATATAGAATGTGTCTAAATCCGTAAGGGTAGAGCAATTTGACGAAAGACTTTAGAGTGTGATTAATCATTAAGTTGTAACAAAGGTACTGAACTGTAACTTCACAACATAGCTCATCAAGATAAAAATTTCAAACAATACTACTTCCATTGCGTACTAAAACTGTTTGCATAAAACAACGCATAGCTTTCCAAATTAGTAAAAACCATACCTAACAATGTTCGGAAACATTATAAATAGATAGATATCTGATAGACATATATGTACAGTAATAATACTTTGTGACATTCATTTCTGATAGTACCCTTCTACAATTAAAGAGCCTCTTTAAGTCCTTACAAAATAAGTAAATATAAAATATATCTCCCATTACACCACACACATTGAGACAAACACATAGTCGACGATGAATGTACTCGATTCCGGAAATTTTGCTGCCTCTGAGAAACGAAAACTTTTCTTTTAAAAGAATGTTATATATTATACTAGCTAGCTACGTACTTACAACCACATCAGAACAGATCATCATACTTACAAAAACATCACTACAGTGAGAAAAAAACAAAAACGAAACTTAACAACCTTAAATTCACATAATTCCAGTTTTAATTCTACTGTTTTAAAAGGATAAAAATTATCAGTCAAGACCTTAATAAAGAAATTTATATTGAGCATCATCTCTTAAAGAGAAAAATAGCTGAAATCCCAATATCTTAACTTGTATTCTGACAATCTTTGAACATACAAATTTTGTTCTTCACATGGTGCCAAAAGTAGGTACACAGTTATGAAAAATCACCAACGTCACAAAGTCCCTTGAAAAGAAGGATTATCCTATTTTAAAAAACGCAATAAGAGAACAGATCAAAGCCCCAAAATAAAATATGGATCGTAACAAAAACCATCTAATTTCTATTTTCAAATTTATCAACATATCCTATACTATCCTTTTATCTACGGAACAATTTTCACAGTGACTTGACGAGTGGGCACCTCTTTTAACTTCTTTATAAGTATAAGAGGCAAAGTGTAAAAAAGGAGATTGTTCATCAGAATGTGACACTCTATGTCTATTCCAGTGCATAATGCCGTGAAATTCTAAAAAATATATATTATATATAGTGATATATCATATCAACAAAGGCAAGTAAAACATATTTGATATGTTGTATCAAAGAATTACTTTTTACTTTGAACATTAGTAAATATTTCCTTGATAGTATAGATAAGATAGTAAAAGCAAAAATATTTTCCATATTTTTTAGATTGTCTATGATGAGATAATTCAAGTTTCTGGGGAAAGTTAGATAATGATGGAACAAATATCAGGGTATCATCAATTATCAGAGAAAAACAAAACTAAGTCTTTCCATATAATATAAAATTCATGGCAATAATAATTCAATGGAAGTATCCATATGATTATGTATTATATTTGTGAACTCAATAATTCATCAATTTGAGCTTTTCCTGTAATAGGCTCTTGGTGTACCTACTAACTCGATCAATATAATATTTTTCGTTTCACATCTTGGATGAAAATGAATACTATAAGACAAAATTGATGTACTTTGACTTTAGACCACCTGCCAAGAATCAAAACTTGTTCAGTCCTAATATGTCACCATATTACCATTAGAAGCTACGACCTATGAATAGCCCCAGAGAAAGAAACTTAGATAAGTTTTGTCAAAACTCATTCTCAAAAACAATTTGTCTTTTTTTTTTAAGTGTAAATTTTGCACACACAAAAACAAGAGCAACAAAGTCTCCAAATTGAGGAATTATTGCATTTCCCACAATCACTTGTAGAGGCAGCACGGAGACTTATCGGGCTGGAGATGGTGCTCTTGACTTCGATCGGTCGTTCTACTAAAACTTTAAGATCACAAAATAACAAGAACAGTCGTAATAAAGTCAAATCATAACTCTTGACAAAGTCCACTTCAAAGAAGGAAATTGTCATTATCACTCGAGGAAGGAGAAAGAGAATCCGAAGGGATGATGGGACTGAAACTAGAATCTTGTAGACTAAAAGTAGGCTCTTCTCTCTTGATGGTAGCTAAGAATTTTGCAAACTGAGGATCCTTGCACAAAGCTTGGATTTTTTCAGGGGTACACGATGCACGAACGAGCTCAGTTTTCAAAACGTTGCAGCGGTGACGGTAATACGCCCTTTCCCGAAGAGATTCGCCGAGCTGTCTCTTCAGCGTTGAAATCTGATCATACAGCGTTTTATTGGTCGTTTCCAATTCACTCTTCTGTAGCATCCGTTTGGATCGGCAGTTCTGAGCATAGCCTCGGTTCTTTAGAGTACGGCGCTTCTGCTTAAGGCGTTGAACATCAGTCTTCGTACATCCTTGCAAACGCCTGTTCAATTCTCTTACGGGTAAAGCCACTAAATCGTCATCATTTATTAAAGAATTCACAGGAGAAGACGGCGAAGAATTAGAGTCACTAAATTGTCCATTGATAGAGCCAAAATTACTCGAAGTATCGTTATTTTCAACATCCAAATCCTCGCTGTCTTCGTCATAATCTATGTCGTATTCATTGGTGCCTCTTCCTGCTGGGTCTTGATTCTCGGACTTGTTGGACGGGGAGACAGGGTTGTGAAGGTTAATAGGCTCCAAAGTGCGTAGCAATTCGTCTAAGGGGTTAGTATATTTTCCATCTGGTTTGATGGGGGACTGATTTCCTTCACCACATTGAGAACCGATTTTCAAAAACCAGTCCTCGAAGTAGCCTCGGTCTCCGAACACACTGCCAAAACTGGATAAGGATCTGCTCGGGGATGGAAAGGTGTTTTGTGACAATGGAAGAGGTGTTGAAGTTGTAGGAGAGGGAGGGATGGAGTTTGTAGGGCTGGTCTGACAACTGTGTAGAGCTGCGTTATTCATAGCAACAGCTGATAAATCTAACGTCGGGCTGGAGGGCATCTGCAGTTGCCCGGTCACCTGGCCCATGACCCCACTGGAGCACGTCTGGTGAGGCTGCTGAGATGTCGGTGTGTCGCACATTCCCAGTTCGGATTTTATCATGGAATTATGCAGCTGCTGCAACTCGTGTCCATCCATGAAAAGGTCGAAGCTTTCGATATAGCTTTCGGCGAGCTCATCCATGATTGTATTCGATTAATGCAGTGGCTCGAGTTGATTTAAAGGGAAATAAAGATGGGTGTGTAAGCCTGGTGGTTGCCTTGCGAATTTAGGTCACTGTTATTACGAAGTCCGACAACAGTTTCTACTTACGTTTGAATTAGTCCTTTCTAACTGAATTAAAACTGATTTCAGAAATCACAAAGATCTGTGAAACACTTTTTTCCAAATTATCACTGTTCCACACTAAATTCGATGAATTTCATAGTCCAATTTTCAGCACAGAAATATCGCCGGTGGTTCTTACAACCACTAAACGACGTACCTTGGTGAAGCAGCTTAGGCAACGACGGCAAGTGAGGGGTTTCCTTCCCTTTATATACCCTGGCCTACGTCACTCGTCTATTTTCACTCAGCGAAGCAAGCGGCCAATCGTTAGGCTCATAATACCATATTTTCGGCATCTGAGTACTGAGCCGCGTGAAAGCGAGGCGAAATGTGTGGGATAGACCTGGCTGCTCGTCGCTCGTTCACCGGTCTCGAGCGAAGAAATACAAAAGGCTGCTTGCTGCCAACGCCTTCTTCAACCGACAAAACGGACTTATCATTTACGAAGAACATTGTTTTCTATTCAATTTTCTTTTTAAAATATTCAGTAAATTAAACAAGACAAAACTGTTATTATGTCAGTGGATCCTCCCATATTCATTGTCTTTGAAAAAAAAAAAATTCAGCCCTCGACGAACACTCGGTTAGAGTAAGATCGTCTATACGCATCGTGAATCCAACGACGAGTCGACTTATCAAACCCTTGATTGATTTAGTAAAAATCAATCGTTGCTCTTACCACACTAGAGACTTCTCATTTTCTCCCAACCGATTGCTGTCGGGCGTATGTCGTACAGTAGAATGTCAATTTTTATTGTAAAATTAACTACCTTTAGTTTTAGTGATTTTCGTGTTGTTGGGAGTTGGTTTTTTTCTTGTTTGTTTTTGTCTGTTTTCTGTTGAGAAAGGAGCAACCCGAAACGTCCAGTTATTTTTTTTTAATCGTCTCGCCTCTTTCAGATTCATCTATCGAGTTAGCAGCCGTTTGGCTGTAAAATTGACTTTAACTGGCAAGGAAAGGAGAGAGAGAGAGAGAGAGAGAGAGAGACTTCGCTTTGCTCTATACATTATGCACCGCTGGTTGTCGAGTTGTACCTTCAACATCGGTTCCAGGCGGCATGTCGTTTGGCGAAAACAAAAACGAATAAGGAACTGTCACTCAGTGTCAATGGAAGTCCTCAATGTAGAGAATTACATTCTGTAGGATATCCAGTGGTTTCCTTGTTTGTCCCTCATCAAGTCTGGTCACTGGTAGTATTATCATACCATTATTATCACGTAGCATTATTTGTTATTTGTTGGAATCGGGTGATTGCTAGTGGTTGCTTTTGTTTGTTCAATAATAAACTATAATATAATAAATACAATATTATATAATTATTTGTGAGAAGATTGGTACCGGTACTTTTGAGTACCGTGTGTGCATGTTTGCGTGCGTGCGTGTGTGTGTGTGTGATATGTGTATGTGTGTGTGGGGTTTTTCTTTTGTATGTGTGTGTGTGTGTGTGCCTACTTATACATGACCTCTACACCAAGGCCTGAGATCCCATCATCCCGGTGGTTAACCTTTGACGATAATGATGATAACGATGATAAATGAATATAATAATAAGTAACAATAGATTAGATAATTCTCTATTAATACGTTGTACCTATTAGCTAATCGCATCACTATCATTATCTATATAAGTTATTGTAAGGACTTCGCGTAGCTTTAAAAATAAGTGTTACACATGTTTTTGTAAGTGTCGAGATAATAGTAATAGTAACTAGGTCTAGAGAAGTAGTAGTTATCTAGTAGGTATACCATAATATCAAGGACTACTTATACCTTAGTCCTTGCATAGTATGTATTTTTAGTCGTTATCTTTCTCCATCATGTCCTGTCCACCCGACCCCGGTTTATCTTATCACGTCATAGTGGTGTAAGTGTAGGGATCAGCTGATCCAACATGCGTGCCATGGATTCTTTCGTTAAAAATTGATGACAAGCAGGCGATCATCCCACTATGTGATCTTTCACACGGAACCTACCGTGTATATCATGTAGCATTATATCGCCCCATCCGAGAAGGCTATTCGTTGGTCCGAGTGTTCCGGCTTCACTACCGGAGAAGTGAGCATCAGAGAAGCACCAGGTATCTAGATGATTCGTAAGCAGCATGCAAAATGTCGCAATACAATTATGTAATTATTATTTCCGCCACTTTCATCAGTCATCAGGGAAGGCCTCTATAATGTAAGGGAAGTAATTCGTAGAATACTTTCTCAACTTCTTAAACTCATACCGATTATCTCTCTTGTTCTACTCGTTAGTCTTGTCTGTCTTGTTGGTTGATAAAGGGAGATAACTAGAAGATTCAGTTTCTAGACATGTCTCGTCATTTTTAGAAGTTCTTCAATTCTTTTGCCCTTTTCTTCTTCTTTCTCATTTACCTTTTATACCTTTCTCAATGTCAAGTTTGTTTAATTCGAGTGTAGGAACTTCCTCCACCATTTTCTACCATGAAATCTTATCCTTGAATCATTAAAAGTTCTGTATTCTGTATTTGGTTTCTCAAAAGTATCTCACAAACGAGCATGTAATGTCAATGTTTATGGAGATATTAACAATACAAGGTTAATTGTGGTGAATAATGCTGCCAACTACGGCGCAACTACATATCGCTCATTAATAGACCCAGACCAGATAATAGTAGGAATTTTAACGTAGAGATTTTGCCCGGGCAGCTACCTTACGACTGTTTCTACTGCCAAGAGTTCTTTAACTTTAACTATTAACATGCCAACTTGTAGACAAGACCTCCGATTTTATCATCCATCTCTGACTGATAGGACTAGGTGTTCGATCCCATACTTCCTTAGAATTAGGGGAGTGGAAAAACCTGAAAATCTGAATAAAGTTATTACCCGTCTTTTCATGCACAACGGTTCCATTGGCTGGAAGTAGAGATGAGCAGTGTCAAAAGACAAAGGCCAGGGAAGAAAATAAGAAAGAAAGATATTTTTCGCCACCACGTGGTTTCAAACCCTGTTCATCTCAAATAGAAAGCTCTCACCTCTAACCACAACACGGCTAACTCAAAACCACAAGGTCTCGTTGAATCCGAGATGATATCATTACTGACTCATCGTATCACTAGTAAAACCAAAACTTTGGGAATTTGAAGCTGCGTACTTGTCGCATCTGAGATGTATAATTTTCCATATTTTATATGTGACGTAATTTGGTCTTTGCCCAATGCAGTTAGCATTCTTTCTCATTTCTATTTCTATATAATCACACTCACACATTAAACAAATAACGGGGTTTCAAAATGCAGGCCAGATAAATACCCCATTCTACACATGCACACTCATTAGAAAATGATTCATATAGAAACACACTCCAAAGCGAGTAATCTAAACATTGTGTTTATTCAAACAAGTGCCTCAGATTCCGATGTTTATCAAATCTACTTAGTAGATTGTAAAAACGGATGATCAGAAATATCTTCTTACTCACTGGTTCATAATCTTTTAAAAGCAAATATCTTCGGATAGAAAAAACTATTTTATACAACAATATCCTAATAAATAATCACATAACAACAACAATTCATCAATGTCCTTTCTTCTTCATTGGTGTTCCACTTTCTTTATTTGCTTGTCTTTTCATCTCTCTCTGAAATACAAAAACAAAGTTGGAAGGACATCAGCAGAGAGTACTGCCGGTATACAGTATGTAAAATAATGTACACTACAAAGGATTCCTTGGTGTAAAGGTTAAGTGGTTTGACTTGATTGAGAGGTCCTAGGCTCAAATCTTTTCCTCCCTTTGAAATAGTGTTCTGTAGTAAAATAAATGTCTGCAGTGGTGACAATGGAATTGATTTTGAGTTGACACTTCTTCTGCTTCTTATTATTATCCGCCAGACAAATCTACAACTACAAGAGATACACTTTCCTATAAATCAATATTTTTGGAGGAAGAGCGGCTGGAATTTGATTGTACTGTAACTGTAACAGAACAGCCATCGAAGAAGAAGAAGAAAAATGAGGAGAAGGAGCAAGGAAAAAAGTAAGAAAAGAAAATACAGTCAGATTACCGTTATTATCGCTGAAAACATGATATAACTGACAAAGTGACTTTGAATAATAATGTTAAACATTTGCGAGTATTACAAAAATACTACACTTGTTCCTGTACAAATTAAATCATGTAGCCCTACACTCTGCGATCGAGCACAACTTCGGGGTCAGCACAATTTTTGTCGTAATATCGCCATTTTGCTATATTCTTAATTTAACAAGAACGTACATTTTATATGATTAATATTCTCAGGCTTCAAATTCATTCCTTTATATCGCTTGAAATGAGTATGATAGTTCTATAGATATAATATATATCCTATTGTGTAGACAGACTCTATCTAGCAGCTGCAGGATGAAACAATATTGAAAATGTAATATTGAATTCTTGTCCACTTTGTGATTTGTGTAAATATATTTATAGGATATCATATCCGTAGTGGAGTGTACCCCTCACATTTCTATGATGATAAGAAAGAAGATAGCAATACCAACCTCTCTTCTCAAACATTTGGTCATGGCTCTATCCAAGTCATTGCAGGCACCAAAGAATTGTTTCATCGGATTCTTAAAAGAGAAAGAAAAAAGAGTTAGATACAGTCGCTCTATCCTTGGGTTGTCTATTGTCATTGTGTCAGTCATCTCAGTCTCAGTAACCTAAACTTTGGGTTGTCTATTCTCCTACTCTTTATTATCTATATTACCGTGTAATTGGCGTCAAACAGTGTGTCATTCTTGTGTGTTATCTGATTGCTTTTCTTATTGCATATCTAACTGGGTGGCTATGATTCTTAAACGACCTTTATCTTCTTTTCAAATTCTAACGCAACACATACATATAATTTATTTCCTTATTTGACTCAGGTACAAACAAATACCAGATTTTATAGATAGGTAGTGTACATGAAATGGCTCACTGCACTGAGAGTAGAGATGGTATTAGAATGAATTGACTGACTGGGGGATAAACGTAGCATTATCATGATGTAGGGGGATTATAGTAGGTACCTAAACCCTTTATTTGAAGGAATTTCTTCACCAAATTCCATGTAGGTACATGGCATAATCATCAGCCAAATCTTTAATGAGGGCGACTATGAAAAAGCGCTAGGCATATAAAATGATAAAATCTATCTATTTACACATCATATGAAAAAGAACACTTCAGTACAGATGAAAACTTTACATGGAAGGGAAAGACTTACGTCTATGTGACACTTTTTTAAAGCCGCAATCATCTCATTACATTGAGGGGTGTGTAGGTGAGGGGAAAGGTCTGAATGCATCTTTCTGAAAGAACAAAGGCAAGCATACAGTATAGCAAAGCTACTCATATACACTCGTACAAATCATGTTGAGGGAACCTATTAAAAAATGTGAAATATAAACCTTCTCCATATCTCCAGTATCTCAGTCTCAAAGTAAGTCATAGTAACCAGGTTACACACAAAGAGTGACACCCAGAGAAATCTTAAACCTTGTGAGGTGCACCACATTCATTTGCATCTTCCGCGCCGAATTGTTTAGACTGCGCATGCGATCGATGAAGGTATAGATGCCTCTACTATCTATATGTCATTCAAAGCAGGCGATCGATGAAGGTATAGATGCCTCTACTATCTATATGTCATTCAAAGCAGGCGATCGATGAAGGTATAGATGCCTCTACTATCTATATGTCATTCAAAGCAGGCGATCGATGAAGGTATAGATGCCTCTACTATCTATATGTCATTCAAAGCAGGCGATCGATGAAGGTATAGATGCCT
>JAULCB010201207.1:0-14920 GCA_032358575.1 Dendronotus rufus
CATTTACTGCGGTACATTCACTGCTGTTGTTTGGTGTGTATATTATGTGTAGATTTATTAGTTCACCTTGGTTGTTGAGTTCAGTGAGTTGGGAGTGTTGGGACTGTCCCGTTCATCGAATGGGGAATTACGCTTGTATAATATAATCCTCCAATTTACCTCTACAAATGCCTTTCTTTCTTTCTCTTTCAACCTTTATACCTTTCAGTGTTGACTGATCACTGATACAATTACTATGTCACAATGTCAATGTCTCTATTTCAATTGGTGGTACATATAATTTGTAACATATTTCATCTCACAACTATTTCAGTGAGAGTGTTCTCAGCTTTGACGGCTTAGAAGACGATGAAAAGCACAATGTCAAAAGGTAATAGTGGTTCTTTAGTCATTGAAATCTAAAATGAATTGAACAGTAGATTTAATAACATGTTCTCAATTATTTTTTGTAAAGGTTTAGAATCAAAAGCAATAAAAGATTTGGAATTAACACATTTCTTTAACTTTTTGAATGTAAGTTCATAATTTACACCCCTTGTGAGCTTCTCATCAGTCCTAGAAATAGAGAAAAGCAAATAAATGTATTGTTACATATGCTAAGAAATCATACCATATTGGTGTGTAATAAGAAAAAGACAGCTGTCCTGAAAAAGATACTGTATTGAACAATTGAGGTCTTATAATCAATTTGAATTTAATTTTTGTAGATAAATATACAATCGATAATGACCAAGTATTTTGTTTTGTCCATTTTCAGATTTATTATCTTTAATTATTTGCTTCATCAAATCAGAGTTAAGGCTAAGGTGCTAGTTATCAGAAGTGATGTTATACTAGAAGGATAGAAGGAAAGTTTAAAGCTGAGTTTTTTCATTAAGAAATTTATTATAGTTGATATTCACAAAACTTGTTAGTGCTGTAACAGATTTGATGTAAAGAATTGAATACATATCTAAAAAGGAAGCCATCTAAAAAATATTTCTTGTCTTGTTTTTCTTTCAAGGAAAACTCGCAACCTCAGTGAAAAGAAGCGACGAGACCAGTTCAATGTCCTCATCAATGAACTGTGTTCTATGGTGGCTGCAACCAATAAAAAGATTGACAAGTCCTCTGTGCTGAAGTCAGCTATCCAATATCTAAGAAATCATCAAGGTGAAAGAAAAAAAATGAAACCCACTCATCAGCAGTGTACTTCACTTTTTTAACTGAATAAAAATAAAAATATATTGTTCGGAAATTTGTTATCTCATCTTTTCTTACATAGCTTACTTGTGACGAAAACGTAAGTTTAGTGGCTGGTTGTTAAATTACATAGATTATTGATTGTACCACATACCCCTGTTCTAGCTTATTTATTCTTGTTTTATTTTGGGCAGTCCCTCCCCTCTAATCTTGAAAAAGGAATCATAATGTGATTATTCCCTTTTCAGAATTTTCTGTCCAGTCAGCAGCGAATGAAATCAAGGAAGATTGGAAGCCTTCATTTCTGTGCAATGAGGAGTTTGCTCAGTTAATGCTGGAGGTAGCCATGTCTTGCTTGTACTAGTACACTTTTATTTATCATTGACTGTTTTGATGTTGTAAATCACTTCATTGATATTTTAAGATTTTCCTCTGCGTGCCCCAAACAGCAGTGATTTCCCCTTTAGGCCAGGAAGGTAGTGATGGAGAATACACAAGGGAGTTGAGTCATACAAATTATCCATTGCTCATCAGTTAGCCCATAAAACTCTGAATCAAATTTGTATGAAAAGTGTATAACTGCTCCTAAATTAATATAAAGGACAAAATAATTAAGAAATCTATATAACTTTCAGTAAAATACTAAACTTTTCATAATTTACGGGAATTTCAACTAGAATGCACACGATTTGGTTGAAATCATCAAATCTAGTCTCTGGATTGGATAGAGAGATGTTGAATCAATCAGAAAGTCACTTCTAGACATTAGACTAGTGCATAAAACCGATCCAAAGTGTTATAAAGTAGAATCGTGATATAAGATGACCGAATTAGAATGCAATGGCACCTGAAGACTGAGATTAGAGATTTATGACAGACCAGGTCATAAATGAGAACAAATTACCAAAAACGTACAAAAACATTTGAATTGATCGTAATACAAAAAGGGAAATATAATAACAAAACTAGGGACTGCGCATGTCTGACAAATATGACGTTTCCTATGTTTTAAGTATAGATTAGTAGTCCCTAGTCCGGCATCTCATGGCCGTGAGGAAAAATATGGACCGGCACTGATTTGCAACGTTGGGTTTTTTTTTCCTCATTTTCAAACCAGTATCTATCACTCAGAATTTCAGTCCCATAATTAATAACTATAGAAAAAATATATAAAGTTTTAAGGTGTTTTCTTTTCACACAGTTGTCTTTATCTTTTTATGACAACCAATGTCTTTGGTGATGAAAATTACTGTCATGTTTTTCTTCTTTTTAAAACGAACAGGCTGTGGATAGTTTTTTGATAGTCTTCACCCAACAAGGAAAGGTCCTCTTCACATCTGAAAGTGTCACGTCATTGCTTGGTCATTTACCTGTAAGTAAAACAAATTAAATACATCACATGTTTGACAGAACTGTGAATTTTTTAAAAGATAAATGATAGACTTATATAAATGCCTTTTTTAGTTCTCATTTTGTTTTTGCGTTGAATGGTAGAAAATTTATGAGATGTTTCCAACCAAAGTTTCTCAATGGGAATGAATCATGTACAACAGATGCCTTTTAAAGACAGAAAACATAATACGATAAGTTTGGATCCGAGATAAACAACAAATGCTTCAGATAGCAGCAGTTGCATCCGGTGGTTTTGCTTTGTTGGTGAGAGTGAAAGAGAAATAGGAATGTAATTGGTTTGTATATAATTTTTTCCTCCTTATAAGGTCGATCTGATCAACAATTCGTTGTACGACCTTATGCATGAAGATGATTGCCTCAAGTTCTTTGATCTGCTGTCCAAACAATCCCACGGTAGGTAGCATCATATCATTCATCACTTTTCATTGTTATTACTATTACTCTTTTTTCTCTATTACAAACTTTTTCAGCAAGGCTCTAACTCTATGGCTAAGACTATGAGTATGAGAGGAAATGGACAACCCCTACTAGCTTAATAACTGTGAAAGAATTTATGTCAAAGAAATATTGAAAATGAATTATTATCTACAAAGAAAATAGACGTTTTGACACAATATTTGTCATTTCTAGGCATTCTTCTTCTTCTTTTCTCAGTCATATCTCTTGGCATAAAACTGAGGGAGCTTCAGCATATATTTGTTAAAACTTTTTCCAGATTCAACATCAATATCATTCGCCTGCCATTTGAGAAGGGGGACTATCGACCCTAACGAATCTGCTACATATGAATATGTCCAAGTTATTGGTACTCCTCAAGTCATTTCCAATGGGGACGGTAAGAAATTTATGCAAACAATCACCAAAACTTACTATTTGTTCTCTCGCTCTGTCTACTGTCTGTCTGTCTGTCTGTCTCTGTCTCTCTTTTTGTCTATTTCTTTCTTCAAAGTTCTCTAATTTGAATCTTGCTGGAGTAAATTATGATACCAATAATAGCAATAAACGGTTGATCTTATGATTTGCAACAAATCCAACTACTATGAGAGGGGAAAAAGACAGATAAACAATCAACAGTTTTCAGCCATTCATTTTGCCTCAATATTCAATCTCCTTCCCTGGCGTACAGATTTCATGGGCATCCACTTGCCGGACCAATGCTCTCTGTGCTTCTGTTGCACGGTCAAGCTACTTACGTCACATATTATCCGGGAAATGTCTGTTGTGGATGAGACGACCTGCGAGTTCACATCCAGACACTCCCTGGAATGGAAGTTCCTATTTTTAGATCACAGGTATGCCCACTAGACTATTATTAGTATTAGTTACTGGATGCTTGGACCCCGTGTTGGTCAAGGGATGAAGTGGTCTGTAGACTCTCTTACCACTGGAACGTCCTCACTTCAAACCCTGACAGAGGAGAAGATTTTGAGGCTTTATTACCCCCCCCACCCCCGTGTGTTCAAGTCCTATTGCAGACAGACCATAATACAACAGGGGTTGTGTCTGTGCTAGGACATAAATGTGTTAATGTGTTGAAACGGTTGTTTAACTAAGAACTTTGAAACTTTCTTCATGAATGTAACGTTATTTTGGAGCAAATTTCCACAAAATCAAAGGATGTCTTTAGTTTTGGCTCTGATGTGTCTGGTTTTTTTATGGGATTGACCAGCACCATAGACCAATATTGCCTTCTTATGTGGTGCTCACTGGTTAACTAATCTTTGATGAAAATTAAATGGTTTAGAAATGAGAAAATTGACCCATAACTTTTCAATTGACTGTTTCAATGTATAGTAATAGTAGATAAATATGTGTGCCCTTGGTCCAACGTTCAACCATTCACTCTGTCATTGGGTATACATTAAAATCTGAATGCTTGAACTAGCATATCTCAAATTTTGATTCAATTTATGCCAAAATGTAGCAGAGCAATTTAAGTTTCTTCAGGTGTTACTTTTTATTTTTGTTTATGTCACCTAGCTTTATTTTTGCAGTGGAATATTAATTGGGTAATCCATACCCTGACTCGATTTGATTCTCTCATTAATTTTCTCTTTTCTTTTTTATCTTGCCATCAGGGCACCTCCCATCATCGGCTACCTTCCCTTTGAGGTGCTTGGGACGTCAGGCTATGACTACTACCATCCCGATGACCTGGAAGAAGTGTCCAAGTGCCATGAAGAATGTAAGCATAATGTGTCTTATCATTTTGCTCAATAATTTTTTTAATTATTGAAAACACACTAATGTATCAATCACAGTGTCATGTTTGCGCTATCTTAGTTCGCTAACTTTTTTCCTGGGTCAGACTGGTCGTGGTGACGACAGCGGTTTTCTCTATTTAGTGGCATTAGGTTTTATTGCCTGCCATCGTATTAGTGCCATGGTGGAAATACTCTTTCCCGGAGTAGATTTCATCTTTGCTCTTTAATTCCGTTTATTACTGGATGGTTTGTTGTAATTCTTCTTGATTTTGTTTGATGACTATTTTTCCGCATAAGTGGCGGCAAAGATTATAATAATTGTTTGTCTTATGAAAGTCAATATGATCTATGATCCATTGCACTGTCAAAAGAGAGAAAAGACAATGAAATACGACACAACTAGACTAAACAAATTTAACAAAGAACTAAATCACAGAACTGATAGGAATATAATTCTTTCATCAGACGCAACTAGAAATATCACTACTTTAATCTACGCAAAAATACAAATAATGAAAGGAACACTTTTTAGTTTTAAAGGGTTGAATAATGACTCATTGTATTTTCAAGGGAACTTAACTATGGTTTAAAGCACTGGAATAATGAAGGAAGTAAAAAGTCACAAAACATCCAAAATTTATACCAAACTATAGGTGAAGTCTTGAAAAAAAAAAAAAAGTAATGCCAATGTTAGAATGCGA
Source organism: Dendronotus rufus (assembly GCA_032358575.1). Lineage (NCBI taxonomy): Eukaryota > Metazoa > Mollusca > Gastropoda > Nudibranchia > Dendronotidae > Dendronotus > Dendronotus rufus. The sequence continues at coordinate 5,501 of JAULCB010201207.1, forward strand.
GTCCTTTATATAAGACGATTAATACGGCCATGATACCTGATGATTTACCTCACCGGGCCATGATAGCTTAATCAACACTAGTGACCCCTGTGCAGGAGGCTACCTATCACTATCACTGACTTATTATCTCACTTTGTTAGAGAAAAGATGTTATGAACATTGTGAATAGGTTTGAAGACAAATGTATTTCATTACCTAATATCATTATTGAATCTTGTTTGGCCACCAACAGTGATGGTGAAAGGAAAAGAAACGTCCAGTTTCTACCGCTTCCTAACCAAAGGCCAGCAGTGGATCTGGCTGCAAACCCGGTTCTTCATCACATATCACCAGTGGAACTCGAAACCTGAATTCATCGTTTGTACAAACACCATTGTCAGGTACAGTGATACCAAAAGTAGCATGTTTGATATCTTACTGCTTTTAAGTCCTGTGGGCCCCGTAAAGGAACAAACACCCCACTACCCACTATTGCTGATTCATTCCCGTCTTTCAGAATTGTAAATTTTCAGCCAATAATTGTCTGATTCCAGACATTTTTATTATCCAAGTGGACTGAAAAGCCTTTAGTTTTTGTTTCCACATTGCTATTTTCATTGGGATATGAAATGTTTCAGACTATTTTTTATTTGCCATTTACACCCCTGATCTTTAAAGAATGAATGTTAGACTGGTTACTGTACCATTGTCTGACAGAAAATAATACTGATGCTCTTCCAAACGTTTACCCTTTCAGCTATTGCGATGTCCGTGGACAGCTCCGACAGGAAATGGGTTACCAAGACGGAAACAGTCCTGCAACTCCTAACCACAGTAATCCCCCTTCCAGAATGAGTAGCTCCAAGATGGCGACCGTTGTGGAGGATGCGACTCCATCCGAGGAATGTCATGTGACCTCCTATGGTCAGCCAGAGTCCCTGGGCTTAGTGAGAAATGCCAAGGTCCAGTCTCCGGATGTGGCGTCCAGTGAGTGAAGGATCAACAAACTGATCGTTGCTTTGGTTTTAGATTTATTGAGAAGGTATTGGTAACATTGGTTGATTCAGTATTGCCGCCTACTTATAGAATAAGATGGGTTGGTAGTCTGTATCCCCTTATACATATATAGCCTCACATACGTGTTGAAAAGACTTTTTAACTGAGAACTTTGAAACTCTATCTGTGCCTCTCGTTTTTCATTGTCAGTGTTATTGTCTCTTTTCCTCAGGTGAACACATTAATGGGGAGAGAAACGAGATGCCCCATTCTACAAAGGAGGAAAATTCTTCCCGACAGCATGTCAGCAGCCAGTTGCAGACATTGCTTCAGATCCATCTCCAGAAGTCATCAATGTCCTCCATTTCTAATAGCAACACAATGGCAATGTCCAGCATGGCTGGTGGGGACACTACTGCTCAAACTCAATTGTCCACTATCACAGAAACCCAGTCAGCGGTGAGTTGAGCAGAATTCGTCCTATGTCAAAACTCTTTGTTATTGCGTTTGTCCACCTGTTGTTAGTATCTGGGACATAATAATGTGGCCGCTAAGAAGTTCTGGCTCTAACTTAATGTCACCACGCATGCATGCACTTTGAACGTCTCAGTCTTTCCTCTCTACTCTATGTTTCCCCCCATCGGTTCCATTCCAAGGCCTGTTTGGTGGTGTTGGTTTTTGTCTCGGAATCTCCACTACCTTTTTCTTTTTTCTATGTTAATACGGTGGTTTGTAAAATTCTGCACCAAGAGTTGTCGTTAATACTGATGTAAGTCTTTCTGATGATGAGGATGTATGTTGGGCATCTGTCGATAAGTGCCTGTGCCATCAAAAAGTGACGATGATAACGAACCTTTCCAATTTAGAATGAATAGTTTCAATAGTTTACATCGCCATCACTGTTTTGACCATTGACTCATTTTGTACTGTAGACATCCACCAATCGGCAGCCATCACTACCAGTTCATAGTACCTCGACGGGTGACGGGTCAAGTCTGCTGTCAGTCATGGCCTCCTTGCCAGACAATCGAGTAAGTCCTTGGCCAGTTCATGGCACTGCATTTTGTATGCTTAAAGATTACAACACAAAGGTCTTTGACTAAATTATATCTGCATTTTATATTAATTTCTTGGTTTTTGTTTTTGTTTTTGTTTTGTGAGCATGGTTTTGTATCATGTAAGAAAGGCAACGCGAAGGCAACAATACACATGTGGTTATCCTTTGGCTATGCGTCCTGTCTATTGCTCATTGTGTCATTCAAATACACTCGGGAGGGTATCATAAATAAATTTTTGGATATATGTTGGTTGTGTTGATGATATTCAATATTCTACATTATTTATGTATTTGGGTTAATATGGATACCATTTCAAACATGGAATCTGATAGTAAAAGATAATTAGGTATCAGCCGTTGTTTTCAATACGATCAGACTGTATTACACAGACTTTAATTTTATCTCAATTCCATGCAGCTGGCATGCTCCACTCCATCACTTTTACCTGCTCAGAGTGGAGAGATTGTGGCATCGACACAGGTTTCCAGTCAGCCTTCTACTGTGAGTTGAATTTAAAGCATGTCTCTTGTTTTTCATTCTGAAAATGTTTTCTATTCCTCTATTCTATTAGTTTATCATTTGTCAGCGTCCTATACAATGTCTCTTAAACTTTCAATTGTTCTATTTGTAGAGGTCTGATAAAGTACAAATACAAGCGCTGAGAATTAAACCGTTTTGACACTTACATTTTCTCTGTGAAATTAGTTTTATTAGGGTTGTCATTTTTGTATCAGTATGTTTAGTTTGCTTGACAACAATTGACAATTATTTGTGTGATTATTTCATGAATCTGTATCGATACAAATGTATCAATGTAGATGAATTAAGTCGACACAAACCTTGAGACTGAATGAATCGACTCACTTGTTTTTGGTCCTTTATTATTTTTCAGTACCAGTCGGGCTTGGTTTTGACAGCGGCACAACAGGTGCTGCGCGGACAGCTGATGGAGAAATCCAAAAAGCTTCAGGATGACATCCAAAAGCAGCAAGAGGAGCTCCGCTTCATCACTGAACAGCTGTCCTATGCTCACAGCAGCAACGTGCTCCAAAGGTCCCAGCAACAGATTCAGCAACAGCAGCCCAAACATTTCCAGTTACAGCCGCAGAAACAGCAGCAATACATCCTGCAACCGAGACTTGGTATGTGTTATCTTTCATTAAATACAACACTGTTTGTTGTTATTGTTAATGTTATTATCATTTTTTAAAGACACGTTTCTTCAGTGTCTCGTGTCTTACCGTACTGCTCTATTTAGTTTTCCTTTAGAGGACTTATATTTTATGGTATAGTATATATTATGGAGTTTATGTGAGAAGTTTTGTCAATTTTAATGAAAAGAATAGAGTGTAGATTGCAAAGACATCAGTAGTGTGATGGCTAGCACGTTTAACTTGAGATCAAAATATCCAAGGCTCGAGTCCTACCAGAACGTCCAACGTTATGCCCGGAGACGAATGCACCATTCATAGATCCCCTTGGTTACAGTCATCATTCATTTTCTTTGTTGGAAAAACTATATGTGCATCCAACAGGCTTCATGTATCATCTGGCGTTTTTATCTGATTCATTGTCTGCTGGGAATAAATGTGAAGCACTTATACATGGTTGTAAATCTTTCAGATTTTCTCTGAAATCAGACTTTTTTTACTATCCAAGTAGACTGAAGAGCCATTAGTTTTTGTTTTTGCGGCATTACTATTTTTATCGAGATGTGACTGGATTCAGATTTATTTTAATTTGCCATTTACACCCCTGCACTTAGAGTATGGTGAAAACGTGGATAAGTGCTATATAAATGTTATTATTTAAATGTAGCGAAATCATAAGGAAGGGTTGCTTATGCCCTAGATAAAGAAAATGTGGGTGACTACTTAAAAACATATTGTTTTCTTTTCTAAGTGAAGATGTGTTCTTGTTGGGTAAGGAATTGAATGTTAACTAAAAGTTACATTTGAAAATTGGCTATTATTTTGACACATCAAAATGGAAAGTAGGTCCATGTGGCATTAGATCTGAAAAAGTATGGTGCAGTCAGTCACAATAGGATAATAGGATGGGGTGAATTGTATTATGTTTCCAAGAAACACATGACTAGGTTAAAGTTGATATTACATATTATAATTATATTATCTCTTTGTTCAATTCGTTTGTGTGTCCAAAGGTTTGCCCGGGGAGTCGATGGTGCTGACACCAGGCAACAGTGGCCACCAGCTGGCTATGATGGGCTCCAACCCGGGACAGATCTTTCTCTCCCCCATCACCAATGTCAGCATGGACATTGGCCAAACCAACAATCCACAGCAGCAGCAACACCAACAAGTGCTCCATCAACTGCACCAACACCAACACCCATCCCTGCTGCATGGCCAGCAGCAACAAATCGTCTTGCATCCAGACACGACAGGTAACAAGGGGGGGATAGCGTCAGTGTTCTCTATTGTACCAAACGTTACATCATTGCAAGCTTTGCATGTTATTATAAGTGGAAAGAATATCAACCAAAAGAAATGCGTAAATTACTGCAAACTAATATTGATTGTAACACTCATTGTACTCTCTTCACACATACAATCTACTTCTGTTTCTTATCTTTTAACTTAAACTGTCCACTTACTTTCTCGGCGCTGATATGATCCTTGGATGTTGAAGTGCTGTAAAACTCTAAAACAAACAAAAATAAAGAAAACAAAAGCTCTACCTACGTACGACATCTGCTGGTCAAAATGCCCCCACTCACCACCCTCGACTCGGACACCAATGCTCAGAAGTGAGCCTACTCCGAGTATAATACTGATACCCTATGTGTTTGTTGTTCTCTCTCTCTCCATGTGATCAGGTCTCGGTGCCCAGCCCATGGTTCTGTCCCCCACCAGCACAGCCCACCAGCTGGCCATGATGACCTCCAACACTAGTCAGATATTCCTCTCACCCATCGCCAACGTCAACATGGATCTACAGTCTCACCAGCAACATTCACCTCAGGAACACCAACACCAACAACACCAATACCAACCATCGTTGCATTATCCCAGTGTACTCGTCAACTCGGCATCTGATTTGCATTTACCTTCTCCAGACGTCGACCTGCCTGATGCGTGTTGATAGAAAATGAATATTTAGTGAAGGAATGTTACTGACGCAGCATCAGCTGGAAGAGTTTAGTGATGAGAATCTAGAGGTCTAGATGGTGTTAGGTTTTGTTTTATTTGTTTTTCAATTTAATTTAGGTATATGTTTTTGAATAGTTCTTCATCTCTGTTTTTGTAATAGTTTTTCATCTCTGGGTTTGAAAATAACTGCTATTTTTAGGCAGGTTTTCAGTATTGTTTTTAAAGTATTGAAATTCTTTTGAGTTTTGAATAAACATCAAATCAACATGTGCAATGAGGGGTTACCTAGTCCAAATGTTAAGATCAATGTTTAATTCTTACATTTAATTTGTCTTTAACTCAAACTGGCTGTGACTGTGATGGGTTTACCTGTATTTCTTATTTCTATTTTAATTTGGTAATCTACACTTGCCCATTTAACTTTCTGACCTATGTGTATGTGTTTAGTAATTTTGATATTAGCATTTTAGCCATCAAAGTTAATGTTTTGATTTGTTGGGTTCAAGATTTTAAAATTATACTGAACAACTTTATGTTCAATTAAGTGATGTTCTTGTTAACAAATTGTTTTGTCATTTTTAAGTATGAAAATAAAACTGTTTCACTTTTGAAAGCATGTTGCCATTTTTAGATGTATTGATCACAAACAACAGAACATAGTGTCACAATATTTTTTTCACTGTTTCATCGCAGTAGCTCAGGGTTAAGTGTTCTGCCTATAATTCAAAATCAAAACCACCGAGAGACCAAAAAGTATTTTACTGAGCAGTGAACCCAGTGACAGTTATATTGCAATGCCTGGCTTCTTGGGTAGTGAAGTCGGAACACTCACCATTTTGGATGCTCAAAGGTGGCTATTGGGGCATCTATCTCACTGCGGACGCAGTAAAAGGTATTTGATAACAAAATCAAAAAACATAAATGAGAGGCAACACTAAGACAACTGTACATTTTGTGCGTGGTCAACATCTGAGTTATAAACTTTTGGAGATGATGTTAATGCTATTCCATGTTATCTATATATACTTGGTTTATTTTATATTTGTACATAGATATATATATAATGTGTAAATAGACTTGCTGGAAGATCCAGGGGAAGATCCAAATAGAATTTGTAAACAATGAATAACAGTGCTCAACCCAATATATATATATATTTATAGAATCTGTAGACGACGTCGTTTCGGCTTTTAAAGTCTCATCAGTACAGATGATCCTTACTTTTGGTAAGGGCGACAATAAATACCAAACGCACAAGATTCGCAGGCAGACTCTAAAACAAATGTGTCGCCTGTTTTATGACCAAAATCTGTTGAATCGGGTGTGAAGCTAAGAACTTTGAATCATTCTTAACCTACTTTCCCAAACTGCTTTATTCCAGACGTGAAGGGAAGTCCCTGTGTTGGATCTGGGGTTCCTCAGTAGAGAGAATGTAATGTACGAATATAGACCCACCGTACTGCCTGTGTGTCATAAGAGGTGACTAAAAGGAGATGTCGTCCCTGAGTTTTGCTTCTTATCTTTGGTTGCTGCGGGTGGCATCTTATCCCCCATTTTCTATGTCTTCTGTCATCCTTCCTTTCGTCACCTCTTATTGTCTATATTTTTGGATGTTTGTTAGTATGCCGTTGATGATATTCAATGGTATCTATGTGATTGGTTTATCTTGTATTTGTATATGTTATATGTTAGGTAACGATGTTCCATGATGATATGTACTTGTTCTCAATTCAATGTGCTCTTTTCGCACAAAAATTCTACGTATGTGTTTCTTATCTCTTAACTGAAACTATCAACTTACTGTTTCGGTGCTGATATGGAGACCTTTGGAGGTCAAAGTGCCGTAAAGCTTCAAACAAATAAACAATTTTTTTTTACAAAAGAACCCATCATACATTTTCCATTCATAAGTGTGTTTTCATCGATCACTTGAAGAGTTGTTTTCTCAAACTTGATAAGTCAATTTTTCAGAAAATTGAGGTTTCTTTCTCTTTGCCTAGATGGGTAAATCAACAATATTCTGATTAAAACAGTTACACACCATAACTTGTTTAATCGGTACTTTAATTAGGTTCAAACATCAGCAAGTTACTAGCACAATTATACAGTGAATGGGTCTTTTCCTGAATGTCTGAGAATTGATAAAAATGACTTTGAGTTTAAGAAAAACACTCTTCAATTGAACTCTTTTAACTCGACTAGAACTAAAAGTGAATTCCGTCTAGTTTTGATTATTTTAGTTAAAAGATATAACGTAGTACAAATAGTAAGTATCCCTAATGATATACATGTTCTGATGTTCTGTGCCTTCAGACTTAAAACCGTTAATTTGTTGAAATTAAAAAAATCGATGTGCCAAATATTTTTTAGCTCACTTTTCTTTTATATTATTATTAATGTTTGAATGATTTTATTTCAATTCAATTTTTATTTCATTGCATTGACTGGATCAAAAGCCCTCTGAATCTTAGTGATGCTTTACCGTCGACATGTTAGTCTCTACTGGTCATGGATGGGGTTATCAGGACTTTAGATTGGGTTTTATACAGCCTAAAGTCTCATTGACGGTACATAGGCCAGTAAAAAGAAGAAGACAGAACCGAAAAATAAAACAATCTGTTTGAAACACAATATAAACATTAGTTCATGTGTGTATTTCAACTTTTCTTTAAATTTGGATGGTTACTGTAAAGATATATTTTAACAGAGCTGTCCTCAATTCATACGAGTGTGACAAAACTTTGTATGTTATTGTGCCAATGTATTTTAACATATTATTTCTGTTTCTAAACTATACATTTTGTTAATATTTTGATCTTTGACTCGATTATAGTACAGTCCAGTCTAGATAATGGCCATCGTAAGGACCATGTCAATTATAATATAAGAGTAACATATTATGTTGATAAGAGAAAAAATGACCATGAGGACGCTACCGTGCAGTCAATATGTTGGATTAACAATCGGCTTTCTTATATTATATCTATCTGTTTAAATCTATTGTCAAATAAGATTATGTGGATTTATACTTTTTAATATGAACATTTCGAAATAAATTTTGAGGATAGAGTTTTGTCATCCATGAATTATACAGAGAATATTGGGGTCCAGGTTGCCGATAGAAGAGTTTACACCACAAAACATGTCGATATACAAAAACATACTACTATTGCTACATATAGTGATCCATAGCCGGTTGAAGCGTACCGGACACATTGGCGGGATGATCACCTGCTTGTCAACAATTCTTGATCCAAAGAAAGTCCAGAACTAAAGCTGGACACTTCCCTTGCAATGTTTAGACAAATAGATAAGAAAGAACATATATAGCGATCATTTTGGCGCATGTTGATTTATCAGATTTTGATATATATATAAGTGGACGAGTGAAAATAATTCCTTTTCAGAGAATTATTTTCTTTCTTTTTTCTTTTTTTTAAAGTTGAAATAAAATATACAGTATTAAACAACAAAATTTCTCCTTTGTACTAGTCTAGTCCTAGAGGTGTTTCTCATCCAACTGATTGTAAATATGTTTTATGATAATATATGATATTATTCTACGAGTATAAGTATCAAAAGTTGTGATTTTGATGGAATGTTTGAAGTGGTTTTATTTTGTTGAATGGTTTCAAGAGACCACCTTCACAAGATCATGTTATAACCAAGGTTGCCTGCTTTGTGCCTCATTGGGTCCGAGGTGTTTTTACCATCATTTATTTATCCCTGTTGGATCTGAATTTTTGGGATTCGAGGTGTACTGTATATATTATTACGACTGTCGTTAAAAATAATAAGATACTTAACAAGTACATGCTTGAATACCAGTGATTTACACGTGTACTGTTGTTATCGTTAATTCCATTTGTTTGTTAATGAAAAAAATATGTGTTGTTTGTTTGAACTTATGTGTTTGTCCCAGGAAGTCTGTTGTTGGCCTTCTTCAATCCGGAAACAGCATTAATCAGGGCCTGCCTACTGCTCAGTCAGGGAGTCCAGTTTTATTAGACAAAAAATGTTTCATCTTCTTTTATTTATGGCTTTAAGCCCGATGATATGTTGATAATATGATGTCAATGTTGTTCCATGATATGTTCTCTCTTCATACAAACAGTCTGCTTCTATTTTTTATCTTTTAACTGAAACTATCAACTCACTTTTTCGGCGCTGATATAATCCTTGGAGGTTCCCCCGTCCGGGAGGATGCAAGAATATACCCAACGTGTGCCAACTGCGTGTCGTAAAAGGCGACTAAAGGGTGTTGCTATCCATGG
>JAULCB010201539.1:0-14908 GCA_032358575.1 Dendronotus rufus
CGCCCCCCCCCCCCATGGATCCATTTCCGGATTCCAAAAACAATTAATAATATAAAGAAGTGAAAGATGAAAATAGCGAATAACGAATTAGTAAGTCATGTGAGCATTAAAAATATCTCCCAATCATCAACTTGAAGAGAAAATGGGAAGTTTCAACAACCAATCACTGTCAATCTTATATCCGACGTCAGAAAAAGAAATAGCACGCGAAAATTCTGAATCTTCAATGAAACAAACCAGGACAGTCGATGGAAGAAAAACATCATTTCAATAGCTTTTGAAACAGTATCGTATTTGTAGAGAAAACACTAATGTAACAAACAAAAAAGTCGGTGTTTATGGACTAGGCAAAACAACGGCCAATATATAGTTCTCTAAACTCGTGTAAATAAAACTGAAATAATGATAGAGACGGAACATGACAGCCATCAAGAGGATGTTACTGCAGGGAAATACAAAAATGCGGAAAATGAAACAATTAGCCATGTATCGGAGATGCAAAAAGAAATTGACATAGATAATAAAAACAAGGCCTTACAAAATTTAGATGAAACAGCAGCACCTGCTCAAAAGGATTTTCTTCAGCGACCAAAAGATGGAGGTGACTCCACCTCAAACGCGTGTCCAGCAGACTACAAAAACGAAGGTAACTTGTTGAATAGCGTTGTAACAATGCATACAACCAACTGTGATGATGAATATTCTCCTACTCTTGCTATCTGTGATATCTTTAGCAACACCAAAGCTTCATCGGATGAAAGTGAAACGATTAAAGAAGAAGATGCCAAAGACGAGTTTTTGATCATAGATTTAGATACCTGCCAAATGGAAAGGGGGTCTAAAAACGAAAATGTGTGTAAAGAAGTAAGAACTGGACAAAACAATAGTAAAAGCCATATAAAAAGTCCTTCAAATGGTTTGATTTTAGTAAACCTTTCTTCTGAGGATATTCAATCAGATTTTCTCAACACAAGTTCTAATGAAAACAATTTCTTAGTAAAACAAGAATGTGATAATTCATATGATCTTTATAACCATAGTACAGAAAAACAAACAAATGGATATATGGTATATATTGAAAAGCGCATAAATGAAGAAAAAGAAATGAATATCACACCAAAAATGAAAGAAGAACCAAACAACACTGCTGAACTTAGTATACCCACAAATTCTGGATTTAGTAATGATTTAGATTGTATGAGTAGTAAGGGAACCCTATTCAATGATTTGAAAAATTCACAGGATTCATCTATGTCAAAGGAAATGTATTCCCATGACATGTGTTTTATTAATTCAAGTGATTTAAATAATGTTTCTTTTCAATCCCACCAAAATGAAGATTGTGGATTTTTTATGCCTGAGGTGTACACCAAATTTCATGATGGAAAAGATAAAAACAATGATCGATTTTGTGATTTCTCAAAATTACCAGTTCCGAACTCAAATGTAACAACTGTTAGTAGTTCTGATTATTATGCTAATATTGACAATGCTTCCCTTTTGGCAAGTCAACATAATCCAGCAGCTCATGTTTTTTATGAGCATCACCAAATTCAGAACTTACCCTACTACAGCTTGGAGGATAAAAACATGAACAAAACGTTACCTCAGCTAACAAGAAGTGATTTATCACCGACACAAGGAATGGCATCTTATCAGAAGGAATCTATGCAACATGTTTATACAAATACCACAGGCTCTCGTAAACAGCCCTGTTATTCTACATTTCAAGAGCACACCTCCCCATTTTTCCCTTCATCTTACATACCCAGTTATCGTGCTCCATACCCATATAATCTACAAAATACTGCTACTACTAGTAATCCACAATTTCTAACTTCTCCAATTTCCAATTATTCCGACTGGAATTTCTGGAATGATTCAACACTCTATGAAGTCAGTCTGAATACAAATCAAGATTCTGAATATCAACAATTCAGGGATAATTGGTCAAATGATACAATCGTTACAGATATAAATAACGACCCCCAAATAAACATGAAATCTAATCTGACAGACGTCGACAGTGAAGCAACTGAGGATGCTGATGAAACTGATGAAGTTCCAATGTTTCTGGAAAATTCAACAGACTTTTCAACGTGTGACAATCTCTCAAACATGTCTGTCATGTCGAGCTCATGCTACAGTGACACATCTTCAGTCATGGCACCGTTAAGTCCCTCAGACTTCACCCCCCCTCCATCTGCATCCAACACTCCAATTCCACCTCCTCATCACGATATCAATACATACGATAACAAATACGGAGGTCCATTCCTCATTGACAATTATGGCATTTATTCACCCTCCCTGCATTCACTTCCACCGTACCAACTCAGTAGTGAAGAGACAATGCAAAAGAATGGGACGTATGGACAATGCATCAGACGCCAATATTCCTCAATGGCGGATATGCATAACCCCAAGCTTAGCCTTTGTCTTCCTTCCACATCTTCCAAATTTGAAGATAATGACATCGTCAACTTCACAGACAATAGAAAATCACATAAAAGTCAAATTCAATCGGACAAAATCTCTACTTCTAATACACGGAATACTTGCAATAAAAGGAAATGGAATGACCCTGGAAATGACATAAACGAATCGATGGAATCTTTTGCAGATTATGTCAAATACAAGGAAGACTCGTACAAGGAAACAGAATGTAGCAATGATTTACGCCGGTCTCGTCATAATGAGCCTTTGAAACAGTCAGCCATCAGGATTATGTCGGGGTGGTATGAACAACATCTGGACAACCCGTATCCATCCAAAGAAGACAAGATGAGAATGGCCCAAGATGGTGGCGTCACAATTACACAGGTAAGAGAACATTTATATGGACTAAGTTTTTTTAAAGAATAATTATTTGATTTTGCACCATGGACGCAAGTTTCATAATTCGTATAAGATAGGGTGCTTATAAATGGGACAAGTTCAAACCCTGGCTGAAGTCAAGTACTTTAAAACTGGACATTCCAGTCCTGTAACAGACTGAGGTGTTACTGAAACTAAAAACTGTACATTTGTATCATATTAAACATTAGGATTAGATTAGGATATATAATGTAACTTCGGCCTGTATTTCAATCTGTATATGGAATATGATTATAGTTTAAAACTTTGTTTCTAAGATTGGAAATCTCAATATATAAATATAAATTCTTTTTCTTTTCTTCTATTATGACTAAACATCATGATGATTAGATTTACTTAATGAATATCTAATTTCTTTGCTTTACTCTTCATCAAGGGCTAAATTTGATTTGGTTTATTTTCTTTTTCATCTGATATTGATCTCATTTTGTTTGGCACAGGAGGATACCGTACTTATTGAAAATAGAACATTAATTCCTGACTGTACTGTTGTTCTATCATTATTCTTTAATGTGGAATTTAGTGCGAAAAAAATGTCGCTATTAATAATATAGTTATCTTGTTTGCTCAACAAGGTAAAATCATGGTTTGCCAACAAAAGAAACCGCACCAACAACACCAAGCCTAAGGTTCAAAAACGAGCAATGAAAGAAAAGCTGAAGAAATTGTTTCAAGATCTGAAACATTCTAGAACAGATTCATTAGACAACTCACACATCATTCAACAGTTGTCAGGTATAATTCATAACTAGCAAGTGGCAACTGAGGTAAGCAGATCTTTCACACTTTTTTTCTTCTACTTTTCTTGCATTTTTTCTTTCTTTTTGAAAATGTAAACGAAGTATCATTTCATATGTATCTTAATTTTCCCCTTTTTTCCCACAAAATATTGTAGTCTAGAGGAAAATGTTTGATTTACGGTTGTTACATCATAAAAATATAGAACATTTTAGAATTGGGCAAAAGAATGTCATTAGGATCTGTAAATTATCTTCTGTGCAACATTAGGATTAGAATTAGATTAGGATATATAGAGAGTAACTTTGGCCTATATTTAAGTACTTAATACACAGGTAAAAAAAAATTTCTTTAAAAAAAAAGAGAAAACTAATATTTCATTTTGTATTCTCTTTTGATTGGTAAATGACTAATAAATAGAAATGTAAACTGTGTGAATGTGAAACTAGTGTAATGGTAATGTGATCCTAATTTTTCAATTCAAAATAGACATTGTGTTCACAATCTCCATTCCATTGAAGTATCCAATATTGCACTGGTAGTATGAGTGAGAGAGATGCTGCAAGTATGTTTGCGTATTTATGAATTATTTTTGTTCTTGTAGAACATTGCATTTCCTAAAACGGAATGAGGGTTGAAATTTTCTTCTTCCATAGTATTTCATTTTTGGATAACAGAATAGATGAAGTACCTAATTCATCCTGTCAATATGTTGCAGTAATTTATTGTTGATTTATTGTTACAACAATTTTTGTTATAATTTAAGAGAAATTGCACAATAATCATTTTATTTACAAGCTTATGAAATCTTTTTTCCTTTCTTTTTTCAGTACACTATTTATCTTATAACAAGGCGTTCAGTTTTGGTTACCATACTTTTTCTATTTTTGCAGAATGAACAGGCAGAAAATATATCATGACATTCATGTATCTCAACTGCGCAGTTGGCAATAAATCCATATTTGATTTTCATGAATTCAAGATTTGTGATTCACTTACAGGTACATATCTAGATGTTATTGTTTTTTATTTAAATATGTGTTAAAAAATGTAATCATTGATATTGATAAGCTGTGATCCAAGCTATACAGAAAAATTAATGTGAGCCGTTTTAATTTCATCTTTATACTTTAAATGAAAATGATTGATTCATCATTTTTTGAATTGTATATTTCAACATATCTGTTTGATTTCAAGATTACATTCAATTGTCTCAAATATACACCCTTTAATATCCCACCTTTATTCCTCTTATGTTTGAATTGTGTTTGGAAAAATAGGCAGAACAATTCCAATGCAATACAATTTATTTAATTTTAATACATATTTATTCAATGTTCAAAACTTCATCCAATGTCTTAAATATTGAATTGTTACACAAATATAACTTGCTGATACTCCACGTGAAAATTAAAAATATCTGTTGGGGTTTTTTTCTCAATAAACTTTGCTTATAGCTGACCAAGGATGCGACTACCGGTACCATTAATTTCGAACATTTATATAGGGTACATGTGAACCTTTTTTTTCTTTCAATTCAAAAATAATCTCTAAAATTTTCAAAAGTTCTACAGTTTAGGGAATCATCAATTTGGAATTTTTGTTTGACAATATATGACATAAAACGCTCCAACATGTTCTTGTTGAGTTTTACAATATTACCTTGGTAAACAAGTTGGGCACAGAAAAACACGTAGGAATCCTGTTAATGCTAAATCATCACATGTAGAATTATTGTATCCTATCGTTTTGAATGCATTCGCAGCTAAATATGTTGTGTCCATATCGTAACAACTAATCCCTTTAACACTAAACCTTCTGAAATGATATTTTTAACTTATAACTTTTGGAGCTGTAGACCATGAACAATTTTAAGAATATTTTGATGTATAGCTGTAATACGCAAAAGATTTATATCTGTGCTAGAATTGATGAAATTACATTTTCCAGTTAAGACTTACAGGTTAAGACAAATTGATTTACAGTACAGTATCACATACAATACTTTGATGATTGGTCACTAATGAGAAAACTTATGTTGAAAAAAATGATTTCATTTATTTGTGTGCTGTTGATTGAAGGATGTCCTTGTTTGGGTCTTTTGTTTCTTTCATATCTTTTCAACTCATCACTCTCTTTCCCCAGTACTATTCAAATAAAAACGTGTTATTGTACTCCAGCTTACACAAGATGTGTTTGATCGGATTACTTTTTCTGTTCAATTACCCTTTTTCCAAAGGTAAAGCAAAGTTTTTCCCTTTACTTTTCATTGTAACACAATCTTCTCCGGAATACTTAAGTGATATTATCATCTGTTTTAAATACGATTCCAAAACAATTGGAAACATGTGCAATATGAATTGATTTCTTGTGATATTTTTACATTATTATATATCATTTTACTACCCCAAAATTGCAAAACTTGAAATAAGTATAGATAGTCTATATTTATTTTGCCGTGCACAGAAATGCTTTTTGGGTTTACACAGTCACATCTTTTGTACGATTTGGTTGAGCTTCAATTTTGTTCCTAAAAAGGACAATTTTTCCAATTCAATTCATTTATCCTCAATTTTCTGAAGCTGGTAAAACATCTTTCTAGGATTGAAAACTTTTTGCAAAGATTGGTCTAAATGCCATCGTTTCTTTCAAAGGATGTAAAGAACATCCTGAGAAATGCTATTCTCATTTTTTTACTGTTTGTGAAAAATTCTGTTTGATACCATTTTGTTTTTCTCAATGAACTTTTTTGTAACTGTCTTTCTGATGATCAAAGTATTTTAGATCACTATATTCATTTCCATTTTGTAAGGGTGGGGTATGTTTTTTACTTTTCTTTTTTTTTTTTTTATATATATATACCTATATTCATCAATATAAAAACCATTATAAGCTGGATGCTCAACCCTTTTTTTTCTTCCATCAGTGGAACTGCCTATTTGAATATATTATATATATACATGTATATATAAACATTTTCACCTTTTCCTCAATGCTCTGTGATCAAATTTGGACTAATGCATTTTTTTTTCAGTAAGGAAATTGAATATATATATATATAGCCTACAAATTTGTTTTGATGTTATTTCCTTTTGCCCTTCGAATACTTTTCTAGTATAAAATCAATTACGTTTTGTTTATTTTAGTTACAAAGAAAATCATTTTATCAGTGAAAGATAACACTGGAGTGTGAAGATTATCTTTTTCTTATAACTATGACTTGGGTAGATAAAATGATGATTGATTGGCATACTCTATCACCTAATTACATTAAAAGTCTTAAAACCCTCACTATACCCCTGCATTAGTCTTATTCATTTTGATTTGTTTGATTTTTTGTTTGTTTTCTGTCTGAGATTGAATGTTGGATAGATCCTGGTCCTAATGCAAGCCCTCCTTATTTATAGCTTATTCTTCATTCATATCTTTCGTCTTACTTTTTTCCTTACAATTCATGATAGCGTCCAAATAGTCTTCTTGTTGTCTCTAATTATTTAGTTTAATGCTTGTTCTAACAACCTTACACCGAAAAGTACAAACGGTAAATTGATCAAGAAAGAAGAAAGAAAGAGCTTGTTCTAACACTAATGCTCACTATGTTTCATAGTCAGTGGCGGTGTAATGGTCAGGGATTTTTGACTCAAGATTGTACAGTGGTGTAATGGTCAGGGCTTTTTGACTCAAGATTGTATAGTGGCGTAATGGTCAGGGCTTTTTGACTCAAGATTGTATAGTGGCGTAATGGTCAGGGCTTTTTGACTCAAGATTGTAAAGTCCTGAGTTTGAATCCGGCCTGGCAAAATCTGACACGTGTGTTGAGTCCTTGGGAAAATCCTTTTTTTAATCCGGCCCAGCAAAATCTGACAAATGTGTTGAGTCCTTGAAAAAGACTTTACACAATTTTTTCCTCACTTCCATTTCCATCGGTTACAAATGATAGCACAAGCGCCTAACAGGCTAGCTGTGATTTAAAAAAATACTACGTACAGTGAATGGTATTCTGTCAATGACAAATTTGAGGGCATGGTTAGTTTTCCCCATCCATGACGGAACTGGGATAAGAAATGACAATATCGCAAGTAATTTAACAAAAAATGTTGTCATCTTACCTGCTCATACCATTTGGCAACCACAGTTTCCTATGTGAAGATAAAAGTTTTAAAGATTATTATTAATGTCATATTCACAGTGTGTCCCCCATCTGATACATAACTTTGTAACTGTACATAACTGTTTTTCTTAACATCAATTATAAATTAAACACATTTGAGGTGAATTCACTGGGGAACCTGTTTTGAATAATAAGATAATAACAAAGCGTTTAATAACTGAGAGGTATTGGCACACGGTATACAAATCACAGTGGAACTCACAATTCTTATGAGAATCAATATAGACTGCGGTACACCTGGCCAGCAAATGTTCTGCTTTTCTGGGGCATCCGGTACTAAAGCGGTATCTAATTTAATATGATTATAACGGCCAGAGAGAATCAAGTCCATGTTGTGAGTTCTCATGCGATTTCATGTTACATTTTATAGCCAAGGCCTATTTGAAATCTATTTCAAGAGCGAGGTGCGTTGTATCCATTGCACTTTCCAAAGCAGAATTCTAGCTAGTCTAACTTTTGTATACTGCAGACAATGTTTCACAGGTACCTATACCACTGATAATAATAATGTTTTTTATGATGACTGAGGTAGACCTCTGTCAGAGGACTACACAAACCAAGAACCTTCATGTAAGAAATAAGTGTCTCACTATAAAATCGAACTTGTGAGTAAATCCAAATAATAGTTAACAACCTCTACATTGGTCTTATCTTTAACATAGTTAAATGGTCGAAGTTATTTTTCAAATCAATAGCGGAGAGCGTACCATGTAAATATAACTGGGGAAAAAGGCTACTACACCATCAGGAACAATGGACGACATTTCAATGAGAAGATTGCCATAGTTTCTGATCACAGCTGAGAAATACAAAATAAATGAGAATATTGAGATTAAAACCAGTTTGATACTTCCGTTTCAATTTGTACCTACGTTTACAAGACTATATTATAATTATAAATCAAATAAACATAAGAGCAGAACGATTGTAATGAATATAATATGGATAATATCAACACAATAATAGTCGTAAACAGGAATATGGGACGAACCGAGAAGCGATTTTTAAAAACCAAACATATGGCTGTAAATTTTTGGCGGCACTACTTTAAATGTCCCACATTTCTAGCCACGACTATTCACGACAGATAAATTCAAGTCTGAATTGAAAGATAACAGTTCTCAGTTTGTTTACCTCAACGCAAAAATAAACATTATTGTAATATCTAGATATATTCTTTATTCTAATTGGCTTCACCTAAACATTTGCAGAGTGATACAGTATTTCTTCATTAGAGTTAAATAATCACAACAATGAAAAGCCTTGCATGTTGTGCTGCAACCTGAAGAAAGTAATTTTCTTTTTAGGTTGGTGGTAAAGCAAAAGTCAGTTCAATAAGGATTGGGTGTAATCCAAATTAACAGCTATTATTATCACCCCCGTAAATCACAAATTTGATAAATGTTCATGGTGTAAAGTAAAGCATACCATCATCCTCCCTTGTCTCAAACTTGGATGTAATTGCCACTTGATCATTTCCCTTGCTGACAATCTGCAGAGAAAAAAAATAACCTTGGATATTACGAGATCAACAGACCCAGGAAATAATATCTTTATTATAACTGACATCTCCTGTGAAATGAGCTGCAATGACTAGAAGTTATTATAAGTGGGTTATTTTGAAGTTTAGTTTTTAGGAAGGGACATAAAAGAGTTTGTACTTCCCGCCAGTACAGTTTTTAGACATCGTTCAACAGAAAAATAAATCAAAAATCACAACAAAACCTGAAAGCTAAAATTACCATCGGACAAAGACAGGTTCTCGCAAGGGTCATTGTAAATGTTGCCATTGTTACAGGCTGAAAATTGAGAATCTTTGGATACATATCTAGGGGAGACAGAGTCTGTGGAAGACGAGAGTAAATAAAGATAAGGCACGTAAAGATAAAGCGTAAAATAAATGCAGAGTAAATGAATGTAGGAACACTGTATAATTTCCAGATCGGATCAGTAAAGGATATCTTATCAAAAATGTGACAAATAGGATTTAACATTCATTTGTCAAAAACACGTTCTTTTGCTGTAACAAATGCATTACTGAATTCTGTACCTGTCTTGACCAGCCTAGTCATAGTTTTGTAAATGATAATGAAGGAAATATGTTGTATATTGTTGTCTGTATCATTTACAATGATTTATTGTTCATTGTAGAATAACATGCAGTCATAAATTAACTAAAGGCAAAGGTAGCCTTCTCTCTACATAGTTATCAATAGCAATGTCATCTTAAAACAAAACTCTTCTATAAAAAAAAAGAGAAAAAAAGTGATCTTCATTTACTCTATATAACCCCATCTTGCTAGGCTATCTGCTTTTACTACTTTAAAAAATAGAACTATTCAATTCCGATCCTATTCTAAACCAACCCCTGAAGTAATGATGACACTCTGAAATCGGTCAAAGACAGGCTTCACAGCAATGGTGGCATCCATGCAGCTCAAGTTCAACACTGGGTTGGCGATGGTCGGTGTACGATCATCAAATGGTTCGATGATGAGGCTGAAACCTGGCACATAATATATAAAGAATTCAGACTGTAATTATTAAAATCAATCTTTAAAGCTAAACAGTCATTAGGTAAATTGTTTTTCATCTTCTAATCAAACTTTTACTGCATCCATCAGCTATGAAGTAGTTTTTTACTCACTCATGATTGTCAAATACATTATACCTACAGATGAAAATAAGATAATTCATAACATGTTTCCTTATAACTAACTAATGCCTGTAAAGAAAACTGGATAATCTTCTGATATCCTTACACATCCCGAAATCTGAGCAATGGTCCTATGCTGTAAAAAACAAACCTTTGGTGTAAGTACTAATCACAGTTGCAAAACAGGCAACTGAAGACAAGGCTGAATAGTCTTTTGTATCAGCCAATTCAAGAGTGCGAAGTAAAGATGAAAGACGCTCTGAGCAAAACCTGAATTTTTGAAGAGAAAAAAAGTTTTAAAATTTGTTTACAAATTCAAAATATTCAAAAGAACAACACTTTCATAGACTGTTTGAATCGATCACTTTTCTGGGTTTTTTAATCTCATAATTGATTGCCTCAATTAAACATATTATGATGTGGTGGTATGTGTAAATAAAATTGTATGGAATGTATTAAAATTCAACATGAAACTCCTTACAACTTACTCCGACAAAAGAAAGAAAAATGGAACAATAATAAAAGTAAATTTACAAGAATTCTAAAAAAGAAGGTAAAGAAACAAGAAGAGAAAATATCATGGTTACCTATAAGACCCTGAAACAGAACTAGCAGATCAAAACTAATGGATAAAAAAGGAGGGAACAAATCTCACCTCAAAGGTTTTCTGTCTATGCAAACTTTGGCTTGGCAATCTTTTAAAAAGGAAGAGGGACTCTCGGAAACAACGTGCTGAACTCTCAAACGGGTCTTCAAGTACTCAACAAATCTCTTCATGAAGCCAACAAAATGTTCTGCATTTCTAATGCTTCCAGGAATAGCCTCTGAAATCATAAAAGAACAAAAATACATAAAATGTAATTCACATTTAGTTACCAGTTGGAAACATTTGACTTAGCACTGACAGGTCACATTCACTTTAGAGCACATCCTGAAAGTTTCAGTGAAATTTGGAAGAGAGAGATGACTTTTAAGTCTAAATAGGTCAGAAGCACATGAGTTTCCTCTGTGTCCTGTCATTATTATTGTTTATGTATCTACATGTAGACTGGTCCTTCTCCAAGGAGGTTGCAACATTACCAAGAAGAAGAAGAAGAAGCAGCACAAAAATGCTGCAGGTTTTTGATTGGTGTTAATAGTACGGAATGGAAAGTGCTAATCTCTTTTTCTTAAAGAAATCTTCAAAACCAAGTCAAACTTACCTTCAAGAATTTCATCAGGTAGGACTGCAATACAAAAATTTAAAACACAAAATAAATCATGGGGTACAACCATAGGAATCGTAAAATCTGAGATTATAATTTAATATAGTCTACATCAAATTCAAATCATGTACACCTCTTATATTTTTTAGCTGTACAAAAAATACATTCATATTTATATTTTAGCTACATAACACTCAAATGTTTTACTTTAAAGTAGAATTTCACAGGGTTTTGACAATGTACACACAGAAGATGTTATGATGGAAACAGAACAGAATATTTTCACAATTTTTGTGATATCTGTGTTGCTTTAATTGTTTTACTACTTTTCAATTTCAACAAAATACAATATGATCAAAATATACCTGGGTTTGCCAAGATCATATCTGTTTCCCTTTGCACATTTGCCTCTCTGAGACCTTCGACCATTCTGTTATATTCATTCTTTAATCTGTCAGAATCAACCTCCTTAAGTCTGAAATATAATGGTAGAAATGTATTGTGTAAGTGTGCGTAAATAAAAACCTAACTTGCATTTGTATGAACAATATGGTTTCCTCTGAGCTCATAAAGATTGCATGATTACTCATTTGATGATGATTGGAATTGGAAATAATATGGAAAGATACCAAAGCATAAAAATATGAACTTTTAAAAAATCTTGATAACACCTTTCTTGAAAAACAATGATAAAATTCATTCATTATTTTTTTTAAAGAAATTAATTGCTTTTAAAAAAGATAAATGAAAAACAAACATGAATAAAAAGCTTCATTTGGCTTTTTATCCAGTTGGAGATTATTAAGACACTAAACTCTTACCTGTTAATCTGTTTGGTGAGATCATCGATGTTCTGACAACATTTGTCAATGGTACGTCGAGTCATTTTGACACTCATGGACTCAACACAGACATTGTCTGAAAGTAGGAAAGAGAAAATAAATGGTGAAAAAAAACCACAGGGAAAATAGAACACTACAGGTTAAAGTCAGCAGATAATAAGTAGATCACGCGAAAAGAGACAAGAAAAACCCTATAAGGGCAAAAGCAAGTAATAGGAATAAAAAAGTTCATAAATTTCTCCTGTTTTTTCAGCCGATGAATGCATTGCATTTCTTGTTTTTTAAATTGAAAACTGACAAACAAAGATGCAATATGAGAAGCACATTACTACTCTCATGAAAAATATGATATGACTTTATAAGCCATAATCATAATCCGATAGTTTTGCATTAACCCTCACTATGTTATTGGTTTGAAAAAGTGAAAAGCTTTAACTATATATTCAAATACCAACCAATATTGTGAGCCTCATCAAAGACAACGACTGACTGCCGAGATAGGTCTTTAGATACAAGTTCAGCTATCTTGGGATCCAACAGGTAGTAGTAGCTGTACACAACCACATTAGCATGTCCGATCTGAACGAAAAACAAATGAAATCAATTCATCACTCGTTTTAGAAGTTATCTAAATCTCTTTTGGCATTGATGAAAAAATATATATGAGCTATTTCTATCTTGTACATAAAACGTCATCATAAGCCTTCCATTAGATTTGTGACATAGTTGTGGTGATGTTTCAAACATGTAATTCAGAGGAATCAATTAGAAAAAGTACAAATCACAATTGCCTTGCACAGTAAACTATAATATCCATAACATCAAAGAACTATTTTAATGTCTGTAAATCTTTACTGAAACCATACTCTTTATGCAAATATCCAAAGCTATTTTCATGATGGTAAAACTGAATTCATTTTGACATTTTGAGAGAATGATGATAAACAGTGAACACGATAAAGTAGAAGGTCTCATTCCTTAATCGATAGAAAATAGCTAAAATGAAAATAACTCTTTGACACATTTCATTAAGTGCTTCTTACGGCATATCTGGCCAAAAAGTATGGACACCACTGATTCTGTCTGCCAAACTCCTTGAGGTCATCCTGAGAGTAAAAACAAAATAGGAATACAAAATAAAAGGAATACTATAAACTAATCAAGGAAATGGAAAGAATAGTGCTTCAAAGATCAATAGCTTAGAAAGTTAGACTGAATCATAAATGAAAAAGAATAAAACTGAAAGTGTAATTGTCTCTACTCTAACCCATTCTCCTTAGGAGCGGCTATTGAATTTTGTCCATTGAAATTCAAATCATCCATACATTTCCATCCACAAATACAACATTTTAGATGTCAGTAGTAGCTTCTACCCTTAAATGGAGTAACAACAAAATGTATCTCTTAGCTTGTGTTAACTAAATGTCATGGTTCAGTCTGTTTTACTCACCAAACTATAAACTCCTGGAGGTAAGGGTACATTCCTCCCTTGGGCATCAAAATTCTAACCAGAAAAAAATAGATAGAAAAGACGAATATGAACAAACATTTTTATACATCGTTTAATGTTCTATAAAAGTAATATCCTTTTTAATTCATTTGAATGAACAGTTTGCAATCTCTACATAAAAATCTAAAACAGTATCTACATATGTTGGGAGAACAGCAAATCAGTGCAATTAGGTTAGAGAACAATGATATCATAGAATAATAGCAATTAGTTTTATAATTTATTCACCAAGGTGCATCACCAAACTCTTCTCTGTGGTACGTTTATTGGTTTACACCATCGTGCAGAATGAGAGCACTGTAGTAACACAATGACAAAGGGGTTTTATAATTGGAAATGACACATTAACATAGATACTATCTGGAATTAAACCTACTATTGAACCCCACTTAATTGGGAAAGTATATCAATAACAAATGACATCTTTCTATCATTTTCTAAATCAACATATCATTTCTTTCCTTGAGTTAAATTATTTCTCAGATACTATTCAATTTTTAAATAATGGAATGAGACGAGGTATCACAACTTTTAAAGTGAAACATTTAATTAAGATTTAAAGACGCTTGTCCTATCTTTTCCTGCTTATCATATAAAGAAACCATTACCTCATAATATTCACATATTGGTATGCTTGAGTTCTGTTTGTGCTTGTTGCGCACAAAAGATGCAGTCAACTGATGGCATTTCCCATCTACTGTCTGTCCATCTCTGTCTAGACTAACCTGGTAACAAGACGTGGAAGACGTGGTTGAATAAGATATAAAGTAGTGTCAAACAAATTAGCAAGGAACTAACTTTAAAAATTGTATTTGTTTTGTTATCCATTGCCTTATAATAATAATAAATCTTTATTGTCCACGAGTGGAAACTTGGTTTGGTTTACATTGGTGTCATTTCAAGCAAATT
>JAULCB010201649.1:0-14905 GCA_032358575.1 Dendronotus rufus
GAGAGAGAGAGAGAGAGAGAGAGAGAGAGAGAGAGAGAGAGAGAGCGCGCCAGAGCATATCCAGTTTCCATGTTGTGAATAGGGCTAGTAACTAACAGAAACCACTTTCTTGATAGTTTATCACAGATTATTTTCCCAATCCAGATTCGTTACTAGTCGGTCCATGTCTATACCTGGGGGAGTGAGAGAGGCTGTGTCAACGTTTTTTTCCCAAGGGCATAACGTCAAGTGTTCATCAGGATCTGAACACCAAACTCTTTTATCTCTAGTCGAAAACGCTGTCCGTTACGCCATCGACGCTACAAATATACACATTATATTAAACAGATACACACCACACACGCGCGCGCGCCCGCACGCATACGCAAACGGATTTATTGGGTTCCCTGACTCGCATAATCTCCAACACCTGAGAGATCATTCTTGGTGGACCCGCAGGACATATTATCGCCCTCTGCATACTGCGGATCAGTGGTCGGATTCGTCTCGGCATCGCCACACCCTTCGTGCATCGCATGGTCGGGGGTGTTCATCGTAAGAGATAGGATTCCATCAGATGGGTTCATAATGGGAGGCAAAAACATCTCGAGTTTTTCCCAAAATCGAAGCTCGTCTATCTTCAGATGGTCGTGCATGTTCATGTAAGCGGTTAGATCTGGCGTCAGATCTTCAGGACTCACGTCGTCTGTGGAGATGATGATGAGCTTATTGGATGCCATCAGAAGACGCTGGAAAACGGAACGAAGCTCGAGGATGCACCACTCTTTCTTCATGAATTCTTTGCTTAGTACGAGTATAGAGCATCTGCTCAACCGGATTGCCCAGGGAACGTTGTCGATATTGGATTCATCCGCGGGGAAATCTCGGTAATGGAGACACAACTTGTATTTTTTGGGACCGTTCTCTAGATGAGGTACGAGGGCATCCACTACCCAATTGTAATTGTCCTGGCCGTAGGAGACGAAAACGTCGTAAGGACTGAACTGGTCGCCGTAGGTAAAATCCGTGCCCAAACGAATGCCCAACTTTGAATACAGGATGAGTTTGATGTCTTTGTTGTAGTAGAAAAAGATCAAGAACGTGGATAGGAGGGATGAGAAAATGAGGGATAATGTCATCACGATGTCTATGCTCGAGAACGCCTCGCAGTAAACATCGGCAGAATTGAAGTCCTCCACGGGTTTCTTCAGGTAATTGCACACGATCGTCCCTGGCATCCACAGGACGCTTCGGTGTGCCGACAACCATTTGGGCAACCACAGGCTGTCACAGGAACACGACCATCGGTTGTTGTGAAGCGTGACGTTGCTAGCTCTTCTGAGCGTTACGTTTCTCATATTTGACGGAAGCTTTTGTATAAGATTGTTGTGCAGTTTGAGTACTTTAACGTTGCGAAGAGCATCGATGGCTAAAGGCGTGATAGACGTAATTAAGCAGTTGTCGACATACAGCTCACTGAGGTTTGTCAAGTATGCACGATATCCAAGAAACTGGAGAGGATTGTGACTAAGATCAAAAACGATTTCAGCATTTGGATACATTGGAATTGATTCGGGCATTTCGAGAAGTCGAGTGGCGGTACAGTTCACGACAAACGTCGTTTGTTTCACAAGACTACACACGCAATTTTGTGGACAGTCCTGTGTCACATAACAAGCTTGAATATAGGATGTACCCAAAACCGGCTGTCCTTTTATTGAACGTGGTGTACTACATTTCATCCGATCGAGATCGAGGAAGAAGTCTTTGGCTCTGGATGTGTTCATCACTCGACTGTTCATAAGATTGACGTACTCTTCGAATACGATCATTTTGCAGTCACAGTTGTAAGGATTGTTTGCGGCATGTAATCTGAAATTCTTTGGCAAGTGTTTTTTTATATCTTCTGTTATGAAAGGTGGTGTTCTTAATTTGTTTTTACGAAAATCGATTTCTATGTTTCCCTTTGAGGGGAACTGCTCCATTCTTGCGTGTTTTAAGGAATTACTATTCAGCTTTAGTGTCCATAGATTATTGTTATCACGAAATGCCACCGGCCCTATGTACTGGATTCGATTATTTTGGAGAAACAGCTGCTTCAAGTCGGACAGCTGATTGAATGCATCGTCATTTATTTGCGTTATTAAGTTGTTGCTCAAGTCAAGAACGGAAAGATCATGCATTGAATTGAATCTTCCAATTTTATCGACGAGGTTGTGGCTGAGGTCAATGATCTCCAATTCATTATGAAAAGGGACCTCTGTAAACAAGCAGGAAATATCAGAGATGTCATTGTTGGATAATGATAGGAAACGGATGTTTTGATAGTTTTCTTTCAGGAGGCACTCGGGAAATTTTGCGAGCTCGTTTTTGTTGAGATTGATTGTATCTAAGCTCTTAGTGAAATGGATCTTGCAGTCAAATCGCTTTAGTTTATTTCTTTGCAAGTTGATCCGATCTACCGAAATCATAGCATCCCCTCTCCACTTCTCGGGGATATTAAAAGTGTCAGTTCCAGAGATGGATAGCACCAATGTGTTGATAGTATACCTGATATCTATTTGATTTATCAAATCATCTCCGACATTGTCTATGTCCAGAATCCACATGTTCATCGGAATTACGACATCTTTAGATTCATTCTCTGGAACGATGCCACATCCCCTACTTTCAAATATGTTGAACGAGACCTGCCAGGTAGGGATATCCCAAAGCATCTTTTCGCCTGCTTTGCATGTTATTGCTAAAGATGTGTATTTCAGATTTTCAATTCCATTCAGTAGAGATGATATTGCGTGGGTTCTTCCGTCATTTATGTTACAACTAATTTCAACGATAGCCCCAACAACTATGGAATAGATGCCAAGAAAACTCGTGTATTTGGAAAAGGTATGATGTGTTTCGCCAAATTTTTGACCAGTAAAGGAGTTGTGTCGCTGGTAGTAATGATGAAGTACGTGTTGGATATCCTTTAAATCACACTGACAGTATTCAGAACAGTTAACACTAGACGTAGGAACTTTAGACTCTGAGTGAGTGAATGCCCTATTTGCTAGGAAATGTATTACAAATAAAGTGACAATGAAACACTCACGCCAAATGTAGGAAACTTTGCTCCTAAGGAGGATCATTTTCCGTGATGTTTGTTTTGAATATAAAAACAGCCTCCATTTTCTTCACATAAATATGAATAAAAACCATGACAACTTGTGATTTCAGCACTTTTGGTGCACATTTTTGCAAACGTATTTTTCTTTTGAGAGTATGATGTGTCATTTCACTCTCTAAACCGCATCCGTAGAAGAGAAGTAGAATGAAGACGGCCTACTCTCTCCCGTCCACTCTCCATAATATACAACCTGGTTCAGGCAACTCCATTCCGTCTGAAACTGGCATCTAACAAGGAGACCCTTTTTTGTGCATCGTTTGATTACACATCATAGTGAATGTTTAACAAACAACAAAGACTTCTCTATCCCTCCCTCTCTCCTGTACAAGTCTTTCTACGACTAATAATACAGTAGAACTCGGTTGCAGCGGGACTTTTTGTTCCAGAAGAAAAATTCCGCTCTAGGCAAGTTCCCGCTATAGGAATGCAAATGGGGAATAGAAGATGGTGTGTATGCCTGGGCATCTACGATCGCAATGAATGAATTACACACCCCACCTATCCATCCTTTGTGTCGATAACACTCCCTATTCTATCTTACACGCTTACACTTCTTACACACCACATAGCCATCGTGATTACGAAGGCTACGCTCAGTGCCTCTCACTCACCTACGACGCCGCACATTGACCAGGAATTAGGAAAAAGAAGTCACCACGCTATATTCTTCCTCTCAAGTTCGTTCAATCACCCCCGCTGTATCCAAGTTCGGGCCTTTCCCTGTCCCGTTAAATCCAAGCACAGCTTATACTTATAGAGTTTACATAGAAAAAAAAGGGGGATTCCCATAAGGTCCTGCTGTAGAGATGATCCCGCTGTCGCCGAGGCCGTTGTAACCGAGTTCTACTGTACTACACATGTAGTAGCAAAGATATAAAACATGTCTATCTGGTACATGCACATGTCTCTCTACTTCTAATACAAGACACGGTTGGGGGAGCAGGCACTGAGGAATATTCAAGACATGCGCAGTTCTCAGTTATCCGTGTGGTTAGAAAGCTGACATGACAGCCATGTTATTTAGAAGCGTCAGCTTTCTAATAGAGATGCACTGGGTTGTACCAGTGGCGAAACATACATATATGTATTTCCTATTTTCTTCCCTAGGCTTTGTCTCTTGGCACTGGTCAACACATCTTGAATCAATATAAGAAATCAAAATAAACAACAAAGGGGTTACAAACATAGAATTTTATTCATCAGAAAGTAAGAAAAATATGTTCATTTAATAAAGCACGACTTTTCATGCTGTTTCAAAAAGAGAAAATAACCCGATGATTAATATACTTCTCTTGAGTAGATTCATAGCTAGATGTTTGTTACATACTTGTGCAAAGCAAAGATGTCATCAATGCATGATATGGATACATTTTTCAAAACAGTAATGTAAACAGATATTAAAAAATTATCCACAATCAAGATTGTTGAAAAGAAACAAAAGATTCTTGATAACCAATGCATTTCACTTTTATACAATCACACCTTGATGTCAAACTTTATACCAACTGATGGTATCAATAGATATCTTTTCAAACATTTCACATTCCATTTATAATATGATATATAAATATTCTGCATTTGATTGAAAGTGGCTGCGAGCATGAATTATCATTTCCTTCAACTTCTTGATTACTGTATTCAAAATAATCATGATGAAATTATTGTCGGTAGAACAGGAGTCAAGTGCCTGACAATTTTTTCCACAGCTGGGATTTCACTTCTGGATTTCCTAATCAAAGGTGAACTTCACAAACCAATAGTCGGACAAAGTCAATCTCCCGTTCATTGTGTTATTTTTAAAACTAAGACAGGATTCAAGTTAATTCAAGTTATTAAATTAAATCAAATTGGAGCATTACTAAAGACAGAACATAATACTTATACATAATAAAGTGAGACAAAATAAATAGGCCTTGAGAATAAATGCTTCACTATTTCAACATCCTCTTTTTGGTAATGGTGCTGTGAAGAAAGATAATACTTTCTTCCCCGTGCTGAGTATCAGCATTCCCTAATATATAAATGTGAATACGAGTGCATCTTATGGTCATATTGCTAAAACAGGAAATGCTAAAAATTACTATCATACACATACGGTAATTGATTTCAGCACAAATCATATCTCGTATTCATTTAAAACAAATATATATGGGAGAAGATATACAGTAACGTTCCTTTCACTTCATTAAATCAAATAATTCATAAATTGAAAACAAAGAGTTCAATAAAACGCATAATCAAGACTTCTTTCTTTCTTGATCAATTTACCTATTTGTACCTTTCGGTGTTAGGTTTAAGCATCATAAACAAACTTTCGCCACTGATTTCTATCCAGTGTCTTCCTTTTTGCATCTACAAACTTACATCCCTTATTTTTTATAGTTTCTGTAATTAATCAAGACAAAGATACCAAATGGAGAAAAATTATTGTAAGAAATAAGGGGAAAATAGGATTAAGAAAATACATAAATAAGAAACCTAAAAAATATTTACCCCTATTCAGCGATAAAAAGGTGAAGAAAAGAGAACACCAACCCAAAGAAAATTGTTATCCAAATACAGTATCCGTATTCCTATTCAATGCAACCATCAAAAACACACATCACTATATCAACATGCATTGATCACTGAAATGAAAGAATCTATAACTATAAACCAAAGTTATATATTTCAGCACTATATTCATGTAGTAGTAAGTTGAACTACAGTAATTGACTTTCTAAAGATAATGATATTAATGAGCAGATAGTTCGTGTTTCCCCTTCATGGGTGTAAAACCAAAAGAAACACTCAAGTATGAGTATGAGTATGAATGAATTGGAGTGAAATCTTCCACACACAATATTTACCCTTTTCCTAGCAAAAAACCACTGCCAATATTTTATCAAAAGTTACTTTTAAAGTTTAAAGAAAGCATGTCAAGATTGTCATCACAGGAGTGATAGGGAAGCTCAGGAATGGTATGTCTACTACCAAAGGAATTGCCAGAGGTTTCAATTGTCACTACTGGACGATTGTGAAGCTGAAGGAATATTTCAATTAGCAATGGTCCACATGTCACAACACCAGCACAGGATCACCGTATAAAACTACAGTATTTAAGGAACAGCTGGAATGCCCTACGTGAACATTTCTTCCAGACACTCAGGAAGGAAAAGCATGTGAAGAAGATGCCAAGCCTGTAGTGACACTCGCTGTGTTCATACCCTGTGTATTCATCACTTTCATACTCATGAGTGTTACTTTAGCTTTTACACCCATGAAGATGAAAACGAATTATCTTTCGAAAATCAATAAGTTCCATTCACTAGTAGGTGAATCAAGTGTTGAAAGATATAAGTTTGGTTTATAATTTCCACCATTTCTGTTGAAAAAGGTGGTGCGTTTTTAATGATCGCTAGTATAGTATACTTGAAAAAGAAAAGAAAATAGAAGAAAAGAAAGAAAAAAACATTTTAAAAATCCCACAATGTTAAAAAAAAAAGAGTAAACACACATTAATATTATTTTTCTAAGGTTTTTCAAGCATATGATACACGTATTGTAAAAAAATTAATATCTACAGTCGCTCTTTTAAAATTTAAGTTTATGAGCAAATTTTGGCAAAAGGAAAAAAGGAACAAAAAATATGTTGATTGTTTACAATTTTTAAAGATAACAGCACAAACCAAAATCATAATTTTTGACAACATCATGGATCAAAATGAGCAATATTCAAGGACTTATGGACTGTTTTCCCCCTAACATTCAATTCAGAAACAACAATATAGATATATCCTTAGAATTCAGAAAAGACAATATCATTCAAATGAGTAAATGCAAAGTAATGGGAATGATATCCAGCAAGTATGATTTGAAGATGAAGTTAATCAACTTCACATGACTATTGACCGATTGTTTCATTCCATCAAAAGGACTCCATTCTTAGCCTCATTTTCCCTCTTTTTCTTCTGATAACGACCAATAAATTATTATAATTCAATATTGTCTAATGCCCAATCCAATACTTAGGCCCTAATATACTTTTGGTGTACTCATTGCATCCAACATTTCCTTCTCAATAATAAAATGCGAGTAGAATTAACATGTTAAGCACCCGTCGTATTGTTTAGGCATACACTCACACACATCCTTTCAAATTCCCTTTTTTAAGGCATAAATAACACACAGTGCAGCCAAATAACAGGAATATACATACATACACTCTAGTTTCTATTTTTTCATCACCACTACGTTGGCTAATAAAACCGTTTCCTAGAATTTTCCTGCTGTTTTTGAAAGACGACGTAGCCAACAACGGCGCAAACCGTCAAGCCCACAATGACGAGGATGATGATGGCCAACAGCTTCAAGCCAGACAGGCCGCTCCCTTTTATTTCATCCACACGATCTGGCAGGGGAGAAAGGGAGACAAATAACAAATTAATAAAAATAAATAAAAGATTTTGATAACCGAGGGAAATGGCAATTGTACGTAAATGTAAATATCCTTTTTGCTTGCCCTGACATTTAAATTGTGCTGTAAAAAAGAAGAAAAAATCCCTTTGCTGGCATTCAGTCAATGGCTATCAAGTAAGACAATTCAGATTGATTACGTCATTTTATGTCACATTATTTTACAAAATCTGATAATAAATGAAAAAATCTTCCAAAACAATCAAATTAATATCAATATGAGTCGAAGCCATTAGCTAACAGAGAAGTTGAAAAGTCGCTTTCAGTTCTATTATTAAAAAATTTACCTCTGGGTGCTTCCATCTTTTGTGCCTCGGGTAAACCAGTGTAAGCTGGCTTCTCGCGTTTCTAGGTGAATAAAAAGAAATGCGTAACCACAGCTAATGTAAGACAACTGATGTGGGCAGTAGAATATAATATACAGAACTTCAAGAAATTGACTTCTTTAAACAGAATTTGAAAGAAAAAAAATCATAGTATTGTGAATGTTCTCTCAAAGCGCTTTGAGCGTATTTAATATGGGGTAAAGCGCTATATGAAAATCATATATTATCATTATTATTATAAAATAAAAGTAGATTTGATGAGTTTAAAAAACATAAGATAGATAAGATTAAATAACTTTTCATACAGTCCTGGATTTTGTGTTGATTCGATACAAATAATAACAGGATAATATCATGTACTAGTACTAGGGGTACCAATTAACATGATTGCTATTTTATTTCTTTATCATTAACCAAAAATCAATTAAGAATCTAACACATTGATTAACAATTCAAAATATACTTACAGTATCCTCAACATCCAGTTCGTAGAATTTGATAGATAGTATATCATGATTATCTGGAGAAAAGAAAAAATCCATTGAACTTACAATTTTTTATGATTACATATTTGGAAGAAACACGCAAAATCTACTTCTATTATGAATCACTATCAAGAGTAAAAAGTGGATGATTTGACTGTAACTGCAAGAATACATACGAGAAATGGTACTCAAGCCATAGACAATAAGTTATCAACATTTCTCATCAACTTATTCCAATGAGCCGTTAGAGAGATAACAACATTGGTACTAGTGAAGATGGAACTTCATATAATCTAATTTTCCTTATACTACAGAGACAAAAAAATAAATAGAAGAGAATCATTGATGAAAATAAATGTGTATATAAAGATCATCAAGTCCAAGTTGATCAAGTATAGGTAGACTAGTGGTATCCTACCCGCCAGATCTCCGGTCGCAGCAGACATTCCAAAGAAATAGCCCACAGGAAGTTTGATCCCAGGTTGTGAAAAACACTCTTTCCAGCCACTCTTGTTATCGATGTCTATGGAAAGCTGTACATAAAATGGAAAAAAAACTTATCAATTCACTGAAGTTTATCAGTTAACACAGACCCTACACAACACAGTCGTTATATAATTCACCTTACTGGCAGCATGATGGAAAACAAAACAAAAGCCACGTTAGTTAGGATTGTGGGCCTGCCATCTGTTACTAGCAACGATAAAAGGAGTTATTGTTTTCATTGCACCCAAAGTGTCCCTAAATATTGTTCAAACTTCAATATTCTTTAATCTACATAATATCTTTTAATAGAAACTTGAATATTATACAAATACAGCTTCTTAAAAATCAATTAACAATTATGTATCAAATGCAATCCAGCTTACTTTTAAAACATTATCCTCGTATCTAATGGCCATGTAGGTGTCGTAGTCTTTGTTCCTGAGTTGGGCTTCGCAGCCAGCAAGCTGAGTATGGGTGCCATCACTATCGTGATCATACATAAGGGATCCATTGCTGATCATGGCACTCATGTAGGGGTGGTTGTGCTGAGAAAAAAAAAAAAAGAACAGATGAGCATAAAGTAATTAGTAAGTATTAGAAACATGAAATAACATGTGTTATCTCAAAATCTATGTTTGAGTTGCTCTTGGCAATGAGCTCTGACCCCTTGAGCTTAATAGAACAAACTGTGTCTAGGCACCTTTTTCACTAGGAATTTGTTTCTCTAAAGATAACCATCTGGACTAGAATGCAATTTTGTTTAAAAAGATCTCATAGAGCACCGACCAATACAGTACCAAATTTCCAAGCTTTAAGTTCCAGGCAGTTTAGATACAAGTTATTCAAAAATGCTTCCAAATGATGGTGTGACACAATGTTTAAGGCAACATCAATCACAAACATAAGTCCACTGAGGTCGATATTTGATACTCACATTGTGGGCTCCATTGTGATTACTATACGTGTCAACAAAGATGCCGAGACCAGTAAATGGATGTTTGCTGCCAAAAACATCTCCTGAAGCAAAAAAAAAGCCACAAAAGATAATAATAACAATGTGATAATGAAGTAAAATTGTAATTGCAGGACAAATTCGGAAAGGCTTTATATTTCAAAAAATAACAATATTATAGAATGAATGTTTCAAAATTGTAGCTTTAAAATTTTAAGTAGAAATATTAGGTCTAACAGAAACTTAAAGAGAAAGGACAGAGTAGTGAAAGATTAGAAAGTAGTACTTTGATTTCTTTAGTTGTTAATGAGAAAATAAAGAGACAAAGCAGGAGTATATGCAGGTTTGATGGAGTAATATAGGATTATTAACAATCATTCCGTCAATAACAAAAATGAAAGTTAATTTAATGTGATTTCATTCTTACTGAGAAGAAAGCAGTCGCTGAGCATCATACTTTTAAAAAAAATCAATTTTTTACTAACCTCTCGTCATTCTGTCTTTCGTGTACCAAACTGCAAATCCATCACCAAAAAGACTTTTACCACTACCATGAATCTTGAACTGTACGTGCATTTCCCAGTTTGAAACATGGCAGGGCTGTGAGAAGCAGAACGAAGGTATAAAGAAGAAAATAAATCAGACATATGATCATAAAAGTTTTCCATTACTTTTTTTCCAGATCCCTCATAAGAAGAATACACAATCCTCAAAACTAATATACATTCGTTTCAACAAAAACAATACCTATTTTTGAGAGATATTAACTGTTTTTGACAAATTATAATGTCTCCTGTTTGCAATTTCAAATAACTATAACAAAGAAATTGTAAACTGTCCACTTCACAGAAAACCATAACAACTTGTCAGTTTCAATAAGACATGAAAAACAGAACAACCCATTGCAATTTAGCAACAACAGTTTTAGGTCTATTGACTTTTGATTTCTAAAATCTGAGACCTAACGATCTTGTGTCAAGTGCTTTCACGAGAATCCAATCAAAATCATTACAAAAATATATACCACAGAATTCCAGATGGCACCATTTTGACTCTGTCTATCAGGAGTCAGACGAATGTAGTTATTTGTGACCATTGTACTTCCAAGGAAATCCCACTGAGGAACACCCATACCAGATCCTGTATAAAAATTAGATTGAGATGAAAAAGAAACATGTTCCTCAATGAATGTTCTTTAATTTTTGCTTTCAATGAAAAATGGGGGTTAGATGCTGAAGGTACGTAAATATATGAATATAAAGAATTTTCTTTCAGAAAGTTTCCTCAAAAGCCAAAATATGCGGTGGTCGAATTCAAATTATACAAAAGTTTGGGGTCAATATCAGAACAACCTATACTATAGTATCAGTATAGCCTCTACACCACCGTATCCACAACACATCCCACCCAGAAAAAAAACTCCACACTTCTCTCGAATAAATGAGCTCAAAATCTAGTTTTCTGTTGAGTAAAGATTACAGATACACTCAGAAAGTCTAGTACGCTTAGGATGCTATAGAGTGTGTAGGATGTTCTCAAGAACACCTCCCTTCACCAGTCTCAGTCAAAACTATAATCAAATTTCAGTTTGGATTAGATTTTTAAAAAATTAGCCCTTCAGTTCAAATTGACCACCAGGTTTATTGGCCTGCCATTGCAAATATACTAATTCACGCCCCTATTGGCGAAACAAGAGAAATATAGATGAGCATAGAAAATTTAGATTAGATAGATTACCTTGGTATGGTTTGATAAGGCTGTGTTCTCTTCTTTGAAAATCATTTGTGTTCCATTGACTTGAAACAAAGTTCACCCAAAAGAAGGCCAAAAAGACATAAAAAAGAAACATGTGATTATCCATTGTCTGGATCTTTGATTAACAACAGATGTCTAGATCTAGTTGTAAAAAGTAAAAACGGTTAATTGGTGAAGAACACCGTTGAAGGAAATGGGCAGGTGACACAGCCGTGACACGACGATCTTAGGAGACACTTTATTTCGTTTGCCTTTGTTGTTGATTGTTTCATATTTTTAACAGATTTAGTGTAAAGAAGAGTTCCTCGCTTTCTTGAAATTGAGGATAGTGGCCAAGCTGGCCAATTTGATGGCAATTCGTGACGTTTTCCATCCAAAGAATCTAATTATAATATACTATCTAGATATCATAAGACCGTTTTCAAATTATTTCTCTTCAATAGTTTACACAATTTGGAGTTGAAAATAGTCATGAAATTGTCTTCAGTCTTTTCCAATGTTATTTTTTGCAGTGAGAAATAACGGAGACAAGATTATAATGATGAAACATCGCCTTTGATGTAACATGCGTCTACATAGGATGTATAACCAAAGAATAATATGATAATATTTATTTGGTATAACTACACAATTTGAATTTGTATGAAACAATGAACATGTCGATACGGTATTTCACCACCACTTAACATGAAATTCTATTTAAACTTGCAATCGCAATTGATTCCTCTCACGACATAGTAGGTTAATCGATGAATAATAAAGTCAATGAAAAAGATGATTTGATTTGTTGTATACAACTTAACCCCCCCCCCCCCCCCCCCGCAATAAAACAATTATTCAAATGCGGATTACACTTTTTTTAAAACCCTTCCCCTCTGAGTTACCATTAGAATAGTAGACAAAGAAAATAGAGTGTACAGAAAAATAGGACAGTGTAAGTAGTCCTTAGCATGACGACCTAGTCCCGTATAATCTTGCTACAGCTTCCGCTTCAAGAAGCACGCTTGAATCTTTATTGGTGTGATAATAAATCTCAAAACAGGGCGGGTCTGAGTGCAGTCCAGCATCAGTCCAGCAACAGGCAGAATATTCGAATCTCGAATGATGTAGTCGTTTCCCTGGCTCTGTGCAGACGACACAGTCACGCTAGGTGTGCTTGTTTTTACTTAAATGATAGCATTTATATATAGCGCTTATCCATGGTATCCACCGTGCTCTAAGCGCTTCGCTACACAGTACCACAAACTGACACGACTGGTAAAAATAACGAATATCAGACAATACGTGAAGCCTGTTAGACGCGCTACAATACAATTTTTCGGACAGAGACACCATTGTCTGGAACCAGCGGGACCTCCGAATTTTACATCCGTCACCGATGGGATGAGGTAAGTACTGTTGTGTAAAGAGTCTTTCCCAAGGGCTCAACATAGGACCAGTCAGGATTCGAACCCTGGACCCTACGATCACCAGGCGGATACGCTGTCCACTGGACTGCCGACGCCGTCAGGGTTCGGTTCGATTGTCTTTGGGTCATAGATGCGGCCTATTTAGACTCTTCTGTGCTTTATCCATGGCTATCAAAATCTAGTTAAGTTTCAGGCATTCGTTTTTCATAACCTAACGCATACGCATACATTGGTACCTAACTAATGCGGGTTTTGCAACAAAGGTACAATGTAAGTGCGAAGAGTTTCTATTAGTAATTTCCTCCAAGGACCAATAAAGTACATTTTATCTTATAACCTCGTTGCTTCGCTACTATACCCTCGTTGAGATGTCCCTTCGAGGTGGAAGTGCTGTAGTAGAACTCCAAACAATATACAATTAATCTTTATAATCGCTCAATGGAACAAGCGATAGCCCTTGAACCAAAGGGGAATAAATCGTATTATCTCAATCATCAAAACAATAATGTTTGAGTTATTGTCCTTTATATTATTCATTCATCAAAAAATTATTGAGTTATGTGTCCCTTATTAAAATTAGGTACACATTGTCATAATGTTTTAGTAAAAGTTTAGTTATGGCCTTTCTTTAGTCCGTTACGTTTGAGGAGCATATTATGCACTGAACAATAAGACGCAGGGTCTACAGATGTTGCTTGGTTTTTGTTGTTGTTGCTATTGCTTTATTTGTTTTTGTGGGTAAAGAGAACAAAATAACAACTGGTTAACGCTCATGCATACCTACTTGTCTCATGTCATCATGAATAAAAGTTCCAGAACCGTTTCAACACATATGTTTTAACACACAGGATGCCAGTTTCTTGTTATAGTCCATCTGCCGATAGGACTTCAACAAACGTAGCCAAAGACTTGAAATATGAACTCAGGATGTATGCGGGTGGTAAGCAAGAGCATCAACCACTTGACCAACACAGATAGTCTCTTAAATGGTTGAAAGAAAAAACAACTAATGTTAATGAACAGACAGTCCAAAGCCCAATTAATTAAACAATTAATTGAAAGGAGACAGCAGTCAATTTTCCCATTTTATTCAATTCAGGTCCCAATCATCAATAGCACAGATGCAATATAACATCATAATATTCAATATGTACAGAAATTACTTTTTTAATCCAATATATTATTTGATTGTTGTATCAAGTCACACTTTGTAAATACAATATTCACAGAACATTTTAATACTGGTTATGAACGCTAGGTTATATACCAAAAACAATAATAAATAAAAACAAAAATAAAGAATAGAATGATGATGAAAAGAGTTGCATGGACCTTATAATTATATAAGTGTTAGCTACTCATTTAGGTCATAATCAGAAAACAAGAAGTTGATCCATACAAACAACACAGAAGACACTAATACGATTTATGGACCAAACTTAGAAAACAATATAATGTATAGAGAACCTAAACAAAGCGTAAGAGACACAATATTAAATAGATATCAAACAGAAGTTATTTGGTTTTTGTAATAACAATGATAATACTTCGTAGTAGGGGAAACCGGGGCACAGTGGATCAAAAAAATTAAAAGTGACCGGGGCACAGTGGATCAGGTCCAGGGGCACAATGGTTCATATACTATAATTATAGAGTCTATTACTATTATATAGACTGTAGATCCTAGATCTCTATATATATATACGCAATTAAATAGTAACTACAATATAAGATAGAGTCCTACAATAAGACTGAATAAAGAAAAAATACCGGGGCACAGTGGACCCGATCCACTGTGCCCCGCTGAGGCTTGGGAGGGAAAAACAAACCTCAGCTCTCCATTGTAAGACAAAGAAGCAATCAATGCACATGAGAACCTTCTATGATTA
>JAULCB010201759.1:0-22878 GCA_032358575.1 Dendronotus rufus
GGGGGGGGAGTCATTCATTCATTCATCCTTCGCCAGCCAGTTGAAAAGACTCGACTCTAGTCACAAAGTAAGCCGTTGAATTCAAAACGCACACACATGGTCTGATTCACATTCATTATCAATATGTATGTACCGGTATACGAATAAAACATAAATGGCAATGGTAGCACTAGCGCACATCTGCGATGTACAATTTTCACACGTACTTCAAGAGCGATACATTTCAGTGTCTACGATTCACATATTGATAACAATCCAGTCTGTATACTTTTTAAAGAAAAGAACGTGCGGATTTGTGCGTACGTGTGTGTTTGTTATTTGTTTTTAAGTTTTGCGATAAAGAGCAGAAGTTAAATTGTTTATGTGAATGGAGCACATTGAAAACAAGTCGTAGGGGTACATCATGAAACATCATTGACAACTTGCTTACATAATACCGCAATAACAATATTATCTATCATCAGGAAGAGTTTGATAACAACGGCAGTAGGATTTCCAGTCTATGAAATATGCACAAGTCACACTACACCAAAATTGCACGGTTTTGACATTGTGGGAAACGGCCTATAATATCATATTTCCTACATGCAAAATTGTTTCGAAGATATATTTGATAGTATTAATATATTGCAATTGTAGTTAGTAGTAGTAGTAGTATGTAGTACTAGTTCTGTGATAAGTCACAGCCAAACTCAAGCCGTTAAAAAGCACCTTTGGTTCAACCAGTTCTATAATAGAACGGGAATTTTCCGCCCGAACGTTACCATTACCAGGCGGTTAGAATGTCATTAAAAACGCACGTCGGTGCAGTTTCGATGGAGTGAAAAAGAATAGATATACAATGTATAATAATAATATCCAGGCTGATCAATGCTCCCCCATTCATTTGTTTATTTAGATTTAGACTACAAGGTTTTTAGTTTAAGGGCAGTTCGATTCAGTTGTTTTTCTTTCTTAAACTTAAACATGGGTTTGATGATAATATAAATATAATAATAATAATGGATAGCATTTTCATTTATAGAGCGCATCTCCACGTTAGTATAATGCAGGTTTCCTCTTTTTTTGGGAGGATGATACCGTCAGTATACTCTGCTAAGCAATGCATTACCAATGGTTATACAATATGTACCATTATCATCCATCAGTACAGGTTATTTCCAATCAGTACAGGTTATTTCATTTGACCGATAAACGCATGCAGCTGCACAGCCCCCATCCCTTCCCTCTTCGTGTTTGTGTCCACTTCCACTTCCTCAATCTCAGGTGGACCGGAGTGAGTGTACTGTGTACTACTGTGTACACACGACGACATCCAAAACGCACCCTAGAGCCCGATAGAAGTAGAGTAGAAGGCTTTGTTCAACAATTACCGACAACAATCCCGATCTGGAGATACGATGAATGCGCACACAGCCTATTAAATTATGATTATGTTAATGTTATGACGAAACCGAACCATAATAAGAACACCACGAGCAGTGGAGTCTGGAGTGGAGGTGGGGGTGGGGGGTGAATCATCACCGATACGAGGGGAAGGGTGTCGAGCGGCGAGAAGGATAATCGGAGAATGGTGTCACTGATCGACAGTGCTTGCATCAGAAACAGGTCACCACCTGTTAGTTTAGTATTAATATTAGTATGCTTGTTGTTGTTGGTGGTGGGGGCTCTTATCATTATCAGTTATCTAATCAGGTTACACGCGCTGAACATCACATCGGTACAAAGGTTGGCCGTTTGGTTCTACGAAACAAGGTCACTTTGACTTCGACGGTGTCATCATTGTTATTGTTATCATTGAAGGAAGTCAAAGTGCAAAGGCCATACTTCAGGCACGCTTTGAAATCATGAATGAATTTATTTGTGACGGTGCGAGATTACAACCAATAATTAATTGTTACAATTACAACCTTTTTTTAAAATAGTTGTATAGTATGACTATGACGTAAGGAGTTGATTAGCAGCCTGTGGCGATACGGTTTGTCTATCACTTACCATTATACCACGCGCAATTAAAGATAATTGGATCCGTCTGAAAAAACGTATGCCTTGATTAGTGCTAGTGCAGGTAGACTATACACATTTACACGTTATCCAGATGTCTATTACAGTATGTACATCGTTATACATACTACCGCCCTTCCTTGTACTGTACCACCATTTTCGTTTACTGTCAGATTTTTGCAAAGAACGGAACGAGTGGTAGCCCCTCTACTACCACTAAACTACTACCACTACTAGTAGTACTACCACTACTTCTAAGACTACTATTTCTACTTTTACTACTACTTCTACTACTATACTTCTTTTACTACTTACTACTACTACATAAAAATAATTCTTTCTTTCATGATCAATTTACCTATTTGTACCTTTCGGTGTTAGGTTTAAGCATCATAAACGAACTTACATAAAAATACGAAACAGTAAAATGTGTCGGTTCTCTTTCTACTACGTATGATGTACCAACTTTGCATTTGACCCGCATTTGGTGGTATAAGTTATAAGTATAATTAATAATACAAGTTCCACTCATAGCAGTGCTAATCGTGGTAACAATCAATATGCACCAGCTTTCGCGTTTAATTGGAAACAAGTCAATCGGTATGAGCCTTTTCTCGCCAAGTACATCATAATAATATGTAATATGTACAAGTACACGCCTTGGAACGTCCGCATTCTTTGGGCACCAAGTTCGGCCCATGGCCATGACCTAGGCTTTGCTTTGGCGCAGCACTTGCCACTTCGTGTCTAGATCTTCCGACTATACAGTCCGTAGTGGTTTCGATTATTGTATGAACAGCGAACACGACATACATGTACACGTTTATGTATGGACTTCACATCATCATTTATCCATCAGCATTTCAACACTTCATTCCCAAACCTCGTATTTTTATCATGTAACAGCTTGCTAGTGTGAAGCACGTTGTATCATTACAGTACACTGTCAATATCAAACTGACAAACATTTTTCTCAAACTATATTACAGCCGGGTAATTATTAATCATTCATACCCGGTTGAAATATGGAAAATAATATGGGTATGTTCAGTTGTTCATCCCCTCAGGTAGGTAATAATAATAACAACCCGCATTGCGCTACAAAAGGAGGCTCTAGGCGAACGACAATCGCAAACGAAACCAACCAATGTGTGGTGTATGTACATGACTCATGATACAAATCTGCCTCGAAATAGGCAATCAAAGTCGCCTACGCCGTTTAAATCTAAATTTCAAATCAAAAGTAAACATGACACCTTAAGCAAAGATTGACTCAGTCGGGTGGCCAAACTGAACAGAGCACGGAAGGTTAGGTATACACTACAGACAGCTATACGTACCAATACCAATAAAATAGACGCAGTATACTTGAGATAGCAAACATGGTTTGTATTGTATTGAATTGCATTATCTCAAGATACCACCAATATCACTGCGAGTCTGTGAGTGTGAGAATAAAACAACTAGACTAGGTACTGACTACTGGGCTCTCTTCAACAAGGAAAACTAAAATCCGCCATTCCGAGTCTCATAATCATAATTCTACACCACCGTTAGTGGTGCCATCGGTAGCCTAATGGTCAGCGTACATATTATAATATCGTACCGCCTGCCTGGTGGTTGATGGATGAGATGGGTAATAATTAAATAGGTTCGAATCCTGGCTGCACCCGATTCGCCGTTTGATATCTAGGCAGGACTAGGAAACACTGTATTTACACAACTTTCTTCCCTCGACCCAGGTGCAAATTCTATAACCTCTAGACAAAAACAACACCTGCCATATTGGTGGAGATCGGACTGCGATTGTATCAAAATTGGGGTCTGGCGCTTTGCGACACAAACATGGAATTATGGACGGTATTCCCGAAGACATAGATGCATACTACAGTGTACGTATAAACAGAGATACACAACAATACTCGTGTACTGTACGTATCCCCCAGCAGGCATATTCGTTCACTACATATAACATCATCGTCAACAACGATTGAGACTTTTTGAACTTCTCATTTTCCAGAAGAAGAAAAAATCTTATTTTTTTTCATAATTAAATACCAGCTATTATCACATTGTATGTTATTAAGATAATAATATATTACATCTAGGGTGTAAATGGCAAATATAGAAAAATAAGTCTGAAACATCTCATATCCTAATGAAAATGCAGCAATGTGGAAACAAAAACTAATAGCTTTTCAGTCCACTTGGGAATTAAAAATGTCTGAAATCAGACAATTATTGGCTGAAGATTTACAGGCCTGTTATTGTTATTACATGTACCTGATGGCCGATGATTACTGCCTTGTCCGAGTCTGCTCAGGAGTCCGAGTCTGAGCCCAGGACACGTAGTCCCTAGTCCCTGATGAGTACAGTAGGTACAGTAGAGATCGGATATCAATATTATATGTATATTATATAATACAATTCATATATATCAGGATTGTTGGCACTAGAGCCAAATCAAGGGTACATTAGTATTACATAATATATCGGATACAGTCAAGGCCGCCTATAACTATAAATATAAAGTAAAAAATACTATCGTATGGCTGACGGAGGTCATGTACAGCACCCGTATTGTATTATCATCAGGGGTAGTACCTTGCAATTAAGTACATACCTACATAGCGCATCTGTTATGCATTTCCAAAGTCATTGGTGTGTGGTCTTTTAGTTTTAGTTCAGTCCTCTTAGTAACAGACGGGTAGTGGTAGTGAAATCCAGACTGATTAATTGGAATCTGACTGAGTATCAAGACATTTATTTTGAGTGCCTCTTTGCAACAAACACCTCTTGACTCTGTTATAATTATAACCGACCTGTAGCTTTGACGATTAGCCAGTCCTCTGTTATAACCAACCTTTTTTTCCCATGTATATATACATAATATGAACAAAAAGGACGATAACGGAGATTTTAAACATTCTTGTGATAACCTGGAATGTACTAATACTAATACATGTGTCGGACTGTACTTCGTTTTGAACATGCAAATAATAAAACACATCGGATTTGGATTTGGATTTACGACAGCTCTAATATATATACCCGAGGCGTACTATTTCTGTTTACACATACCCCTACAGAATGTTTGTTAATTGTACGCTGTATAATTTGTAACCCTTGCTTACTGTACAGTACTAGGCTTTCGAATTCAAATATAGGTGTGACCCGAGCTGGATCATTTTACATATTTACATTGTTGCTATTGCCAGCTCCTGGAAAGCGACACCGAGTCCGCGAAGTTTTTTTTCTCTTTTCAAATTATAATAAATCATATCTCGTTCAACAGTCCCACAGTCCCCATGATCTGGTCTGAAAGTTTACACAAACAAACTTGAACTTTGAACCTCTACTAAAGAGAAATTTAGGTTACGACGGGGCAGGCACAACAACGCGAAAAAACAAACAAACAAGCATTATCTATAAATTGAGTGACTGGCAATAACCTTACCAGTCATTTTTTCAACAAAGCCAAAGTACAGAGCAATACCACTGTACATAGTTACATAGCGCAAAGCAATGCGTTACTTAATTCCGGCTTTCAAGCTTTATATATAAGCTC
The DNA here is from genome assembly GCA_032358575.1 of Dendronotus rufus. Taxonomy (NCBI): domain Eukaryota; kingdom Metazoa; phylum Mollusca; class Gastropoda; order Nudibranchia; family Dendronotidae; genus Dendronotus; species Dendronotus rufus. The sequence goes on from JAULCB010201759.1 coordinate 5,573, forward strand.
AAATCGTAAAAACAAAAAATGAAAAAAAAATGATGTAAGGAGTTAATGCATACTCATACAGTGTATCTATGATGTGTACACAACTTCACCATTATTCAAGAAAGAAATAACACTCAGTGTGATTGAAACATTGATTTTACTGCATGTTCAAGTTAAACCACAGCATGTAAAATATAACATACATAGGTACATACATACATAACAACAACATGATTTGGTGTTGATAAAAATGTTTAAGAATAAAAATGAACAAAGCCCAAATAAGCAGGGCGGCTACTCACCTTCTCCCAGTCATGAATGTGAAAAGTGGAAAAGCAAAACAACTCCAGGGAAATCATGAGGTCATGAGGTACGAAAATATGCTAACCTACCCAGGCCCAACCCACAACAACCCATCTCCACTGCTCTCCCACCGTAAAATGCATATCTACAATATAAAACCAATACCTCATAAAGAAGATGCGACCTCCCCCCCAAAAAAAAAATAAGAAGAAAGATAACGAAAGAACCATGCGTATCCACACAAATGAGTGATTTGAAATTTTTGAAATCATCAATAACAAATCATTTACAATACCTTAAAAAGTATACAATGTGCACATATACTATATATTATGTACAAACATGTATGACAAAATCTCAATTCAATATGTATTCATCAATGTGCACATTAGTCTCCATTCCTAATGTGAACATATTATTATTATACAAAATAAAATAAATCAGAACTGTAAAGTTCAGCATGGTGAAATAGAACTTTTGTTATGAACACCACAAATAGTGAACAAGACCCTTTGGTCACATAATCAAATTCTTCCATACACACTGCTCTAAAATATTTGAAGAACATTAGTTTTATTCTTACCTTGGACTTCCCAACAGTGAAATGAATGAACACATGTTTAGCTCTACTAATCCTACAGTACACCTCGGATAAGGCATCAAGGGGTCCAGTCTTATCGAATCATTAGAAATTTTGTTCAATTCAAGGTGTGTCTATTACACCCTCCTCTTCCTCCTCGTACCCACCGAGGTGTACTGTAGCCCAATTCTCATGGAGAATGATTCATTGCAATCTACAACAATTGTATTGAAGACATTATAATTTGACGATACAAAAATAATACGTTGCATTCAAACGGATTATAAAAAATAACAAACGAACAACTAAAAAATGATAATGAAAAAGCTTACAATGTACATGCATTGTTTAAGAATAATGGCCGGTCATAGAAAACAAATAATCCAATGCACCTTATGCTTGGATGCAGTAGGGACTATCCTTTGGTTTCAAAATGCTCTACATATATGACAATACAGGTCTTAGTTTCCACCGGAGGCGGTTGGAGCATTTCCTTTTTAGTGCCCAATTCATCATGTGAAAATAAGGCCGACCAAAATGCTGCTCAACCATGTAAAAAATAAAAATAAAACCATTACAAATGACATTATTCAGTTGTTTTCCTTTCATTTGTGGGAAAACAAGAGTAAAATGTAAAATACGCATATCATTATAAACGATTTTCTTGAGCCGCCACACAATCTAAGATATGAAATTGACACTGTATAAAACTCTTATCTTTTGATACAGCTCTTACTACATTCGCCTTGAGCAAGACTTATATTGATGCAAGTTTTAACCCTAAAAGGAAATATATGTACAAAGAAGAAATATCTACATATGTACATAAAAAATGATAAAAAACAGACAATCCAGTAATCATGTCAATATTTAATACTACACAAAATGAACCTTTAATGTAAATTAAAAAAACAACAACCAAACAAAGGCAAATTATTAAAATGCATGTAAAATAAATCTTTATTTAAAGAAGTATTTGGTCTGGTTGAGGGCTTTGTCCGCAAAGTCATCATCTGTGATTCTGTCCCAGTCTCTTTGTGTTTGACCAACGATAAAACCGAGATCTCTTCTGCGGCTTTGAGTTTTCTTTTCTTCCAAATCAGCCCATCGAACCTATGTCGATTAAAATATGAAAAAAAGAAAAGAAATGAATACAAAGTCTTACTACTTCAACAGCTCATCTTATTTGCTCAACATATCAAATCTTTGAATCAGAATTATATATACACTTTAAAAAATAGCGTTGAAATAATAAGCTATTGTCGTTACCATTTATTTTTCATTATCCAGCAGAAGAGCTGGTCCTGTAGTGGTATTATTAAAGCTAAAGGGAAATGAGACAGTAAGAAAGAAAGAAACAACAACCTACCCTCTTTTTGCCGGGCACCGATTCCCTGGTGAAGTAATCGTCGTCCATCATCTGATCCACCTGTAGATAGTCATCCATGCTCTGGTGTTCTATGATGTGCTTTTTGCTGACGGGAATACCGTCCAACTTGTCTGTGAAGATAAGAAGATGAGGCAAGATGTAGTTTATTGATTCTTGGAGGGAATTAAAATGACTCTAATCTACAAACGTATTGGAATGATAAAGCACTTCGTTATATCCTAGATTAATTCAATAACCATTCCAAAAAAATTCAACTATTACTGGCTTATTATTATTATATTCTTTACATTCATAATACGCACATAAAGTAGTTTAGACACATAAACTTTAATTCATAAACGAAACATCCCCTTCCCCTTTTCTCGCAGTCACAACTTGAATATCTGTTTCACAGTACCCACATACATACTAAATCACAACTTCTAACAGTGTAATGGTTTTGCACTTAGTGAAAAAAAAACAAAAAAACCCATATAGATGGTGAGTCATCTTAAAATGTTAAAGATTTTGGTTTGAAACACCATCTCAACCCATTTTACACTTTATCGAATCATCTGGAAAGCAAAATATAAAAAAATTCTTAAAACGAATAATTATATAATGTTTTATATTTGAAGGTGTAAAACTTAGCACCTTAATACATGCGTAATCAGACTGACAGCTTTATACTTTATTCATCAAGACAACAAAGATGTCAATACCCTTCTGTCCAACAACCATCAGTTCCATATCTCTGTTTTTTCCCATTTATGTCTAACTCTATTTCCAGTTTTGTTTATTCCTGTTAGATGTGAACCATTTTTTTCTTCCAATATTTCAAAAGAAAGTTTACACGCTGACTTTTTATTCATCTATAGATTTTTATTTTCTATGAATAATTCTTACCAAAAGAGTAAATTGAAAATATCGAAACTACTCCCCAAAAAATGTCATTTCAGATGTCCCATCTCCACCTCAAGAGAAAGGACATACACAGTGGGCGCCGGATTTAACGAGGTCGCATTCAACGAGGAGTCAGCTACAACAAGGCCAGTTGAAATCCCTGTATGCGACTTTTCGTTATAACCGACGTCGCGTATAACGAAAGGTCGCATACAACGAGATCATGTCGTCAGTCCCAACGACCTCGTTGAATCCGACTTCCACTGTAATAGTAGAAGTTATAGAATATTGTCAACTATCACAAGACATAATACTAATAGTAATAGCCATACATAATCTATCACCCCCCCCCCAACCTAGTCATCCCATACCAAAACAATGTTTGATCCAGTAAAGGGGACATTATATTGCCATCACTCACCTAATGTTTGTTCTGATGTGTCAAATTCCCACTTGGATGTAGTGACCACCTAAACAAACAGCAACAAGATAGAAAAGAAAAGAGAGTCTACCACGTTAGTTCTGGGATCCCCTGCTGGAATGAATCATCAATTAATTCATTACAAATTGATAAGTAGAAGTAGAAGTGCTAAGAGGCAATAGTTTCCAAGCCAAGACCTGTTTCCAAATGAAAAATGAATGATTAATCAAATCAACAAGTGACATCTGAAACAAATGAAAGTAACCAGATCTCAGTGCATCTCAAGCTTCATTCTGTCCAGAAAATGATATCAACAAGAAAGAAAAATATTAATTGTTTGCAGAATGAAAGATAATCCTGATTCAATTCTTTCCTCTCTTTTTTAAAACTTCTGAAGCTCTGAAACCAATACCAAAAAGATGATATTAATCATAGCTTACTTTTCCTGAAATTATCAGCATAATTCAAGCATTAGAGAAAAATAAACCAGTTGATAAATTACAGCTGCTGATATTGAAGACATTTCTGCAAACAATCTAAAGGTATAATGAAACACTACTGTATATTACATTTTATCAAAACAAAATATGTCAAGATCAATTGGTTGCTACATCTCATTGCACAACAAAACTTCAGCCACACCAGAGTCTGAAAAAAAGAGATGTTTCTTTTCTGAAAAAAAATATGTCAAGATATGTCTGTTTTGAGAAGGATAAATCTGGTTAAGTATAGTATGCCTCAGATACAATGAGATCAAGGGGTTCAGCCTATATCACCTCGTTCAATCTGAGGTTTAGATGAATCCAAAGTGTTTTTATCATTAATCATTAGTTAATTAAGATAAACCCCTCTAGCTTCTGCAGTTCCTCTTTGAATTTGAGGTCTTGTTGGATACCAGCTTGGTGCATCCAATGACGAGGTGTACTGTAGTATAATGCATGTAATCTGCACAACAAAATAATACAGTTCATGGTCTGAAAAAAGAAAGAGAGCAGTTCATGGTCTGAAAAAAGAAAGAGAGCTAAAATACTGTCAAATTGGCTCCCTCAGCTGCATGTATCGTTCTACTGAAAGGGAAAGTGATTAGTTGAGATCCTGCAAAATAATGGAAACAAACCCTTCATCAGAAGGCTGTTATTACTTTTCACTTTTCAATAGGTCCTAATAATTCATTCTGCACTGCTACGTTATTTCTGATGCAAACGATATCAAATTTGTATAACCGTATTGTAAAACTTTCAGGCTAAAATTAGCTAGAATATATCTATTGGCAATATCATTTCCAAGTTTGATAAAAGATGTTCAAACCTTTCTTTCGGTCTTCCTAGTTTATCATTTACACCTTCTGGTGTCAGGTTTATGTCCAAACCTATTTTGGTTATCAAACATAAAAGTAAAATCAACCGACCTACTTGTTAACCAAGTATATAAATTTGACATGCTCGGAGCATGGTGAAGACCGCGGCGGATAAGCACTATATATAAATGTTATTATTATCAGGAATTTCAAATGACTGTTGGTTATACTCCGGGGGTTTATAAGTCAAATGTTACGCATCGACTTAAATATATCATATTCAAATGGTGATCCAAAAAAGAGCATATCTATTTCTATTCACAGAAGAAGAAAAAAATCAAATGTTCTTAATGCTGCATTATGTAAATACATCATGATCATGAAGAAAAGATCAATCTCTACTCACCAACTCTCAATCCACACAGGCAAAGACCTAAGGCAAACCAAACAGATAATAAAATTCGTACCTCTTCAGAGCTAGGCAATTCTTCCTCTTCTTCCTCGTCGTCTTTTTCCTTCTCTTCTTCGTTTACTGTGTCTTCCATTTCGACCTTGGTAAGATAAATAGGCAAAGATCAATTTGAATTTACAAGCATTCTTAAGTCGGATGATGCATCGTATGAACTTAAAGCCCCACAAAGAGTGGCCAGAGATCAAGAAGAAAATTGGTCCGTTTTGGCATTGGTGGCCAAATGGCTAGTAGTATGCTTGACTTGTGATAGATAGAAGGATCATGGATACAATCCTATCGGAGATCAATGTTGAACATGGAGGACTCCCTGGAAATGGCAACTGATTGTCTTTGTTCAACAAATTGTATACATGCCTAACAGGCAGCTTGTTTTGTTGATTGTACCTATTAAATGTTTGGGATAAAGCACTTGTGGCATCATGGTGATAGCCGTGGAAATATATACACTAGCCTTTTTTAGTCTTTGGCTTCAAAGTTTCCAGTTTTTATTTTTACGCGTTTCAACCCATTGTATTGGACAACACCCCTATATCTATGATATGACTTCAACACATGGCCAGAGACACAGCCCTAAAAGATTTGCCTCTGCCTAATTCTGAGCTCAGGATGGCCCGGTGATAAGCGTGTGCACTGACCACTTGACCAATGCCAGGTTTGCTTATGGCTTATCCAGAGCCTTACCTCAGGGATAGCATCTTCCTGCAGCAGCCACCTCATGTCCAGCCGGATGTAATGATTGGGTAGAGGCTCCCATTCACCTTTAACCTTTACACAATACAGAAAGAAAAAACTTAAATTAAGATAATTGATTAACTAGATGGGCGAAAAAAAAGAAAAGAATTTAAGATTATGGGAGAGGACAGCTGGCATTGCGAAGGAAAGACATGTTTAAGACGATTAACTGCTGGTCTCAACTCCACCAAATAAAAGTGAAAGCCAGCTTTGGGACAATGCAAAGTTAGGGTATGTATTGAAAATAGAGAATAGCGATACAAAAAGGGGCGTTTTAAGGAGGTTTCAGTGTTGAATTGAAATACAGAAACTTCTCTAGCAATCTGAACTAGTCGACAGTTTGAACCACAACATATAGTAGGTATCCATGCCAAAGATCTCTTTTCTAATCTATGTGAAGTGAGGCAGGACCTCAACACATTTTACGACATACAGTACTGAGAAAAGGAAGACAATAGTTTGAGGTAAAGAAAAAGAAGCAGAAAAAGAACGCCATGGGACTCCCAGAAGAAAAATAAATCTAAACCCTCGTTTACTTTTTCAATATCCCATTCCGTCCACCGATGGATGTTGCGTTGAATACAAAGAGGGACGTCAACCACCAACTCAGCAACGTAGACCTGCCAGGAAGAAAAAAACAACAACAAGATTTAGAGGATTTACCGTTAATTGTTGATGATATGTACTTGGTTCAGTCTTATCACTGGTGACATCAAGACCTGAGGATTGCAAAAATACCAATCAAATGATATCATTTGACAACCACATTTAAAACCCATGTTTCAAAACATTTCTATTAATAGAACAGGCAGCACCTGTTTTATATTCATCTACAATTAGAATTGAACCCACGACTTGCAATCAAGGTTCGAACGCGGAACATCCCTGTGGCAGGTGAGTTTCACAGACCTCTTGACCAATGCAGACCTCCATGATGGGATTGTTTATTTCAAAATAAATTCAATAAAACAAAAACCCACCTGAAATCCCTTGGACTTGGCGTAGCTCCAGAATTCTGTAAAATGAGACACTTTTCCATTGGTTGCATCCAGAATGATAAAAGGGAAAAACCCGTCGTCAACCGTTTTCTTGAAAGACTTCAACAGACTCTGGCGGTAAGCCTCTTCAATGGCTTGCTCATACTCGTACTCGAAAAACTGTGGAAGGCATTGAAGAAGAATTCATAATCAAATAATAACAACATGATCTTCATTGTCCAGTAATAGGTTCCTTTTCAAATTCAAAATAATGCTACTAACAATATATAATACAATATAACTATCTTTTCTCTTTTCTTAAGCGAAGAAGCCTATGAATAGATTTACAATCACTGCAAAGTTCTCACCTTTCTTTTCACCCTTTTGCCTGTCTCGGGGTCCTTTTCCTCCTTCTCCACTTCCACCATGAAATAGTCGTCCAGGCATAGAATCCGCGGCGCTTGGCCTCCATTGCTGGCTTCTTTTTCCTGGCAAAGGATAACAGACATACACCACTTAAACAGTTGATTTAAACAGGAATCAAGTTAGCTGCTTTCTTTTCAAGACACAAACTGCCTGTTCTCATGGAGTACTACCTACTACATACTTATAGAGAGTAGAAAAAGGGCTAAAGGTCTTCTAGAAGACCAGTTAAAATTTCGTAAATATTGGGAATGACAAAAAATTGGGATGAACCAGTGACTTTTAAATATAATTAATTCTGTTTGATATTGCAATTAAGCAGAGATTTCTATTAAGAGGAGCGAGATATAGCGGCATCACCTGGAATACAACAATATTAGGTTGCTGATATAAGCTTAACAGTTTCTAAATTTGCTACAAATGATTAGTAAAGAATAAAGCACCATCGTTTACCCGAAGCAATTTACTGGTGTAAGTTTTCCCACTGCCTGGAAGACCTCTGATAATGACTACAATCCGAGGCGGTCGTTTAGACCTTCCCGGGAGGCACAACAAGTCTTCAACCTGGACATTTAAAGAGTAAAAAGACAGAAAGAAAAACATATTATTTGACAGAAGATACAAAATATCATTAATCTTAACAATATGTCATGAGTTTATCAGAAAATAAGACAGGGGTTATTTAACATGAGAATATAAATTACAATGATAATAATAAAGATAATGAAAAAACCCCACAAAAAAACCAATAACAATAATGATGATGATAATAAATCAAAAGGATGAATTCAAATGATCTTTTAAAAAATCCCAACAGTAGTAACTGAAAAAAATCATAATAAAAAATGATATCCAGCCCCACACATTACCTACAAATTGAATTTTGTTTCAAATTGTTTTAGTTAAACGCCAGTTTCAATACATGTTAGGTTATAACACAAGCTGCACCTCCATTTTATAGTCTGGCTGTGATAGGACTTGAAAACACAGCAAGCCTTAAAAACTCAAACTCAGGGTATCCCAATGAAAAACGAGTGCACTGACAACTTGACTTGACCAAATCTGGCCCAAACGAGTAATGAAATGAAATGCCAACAGTACAGCTACCATCTATAATAATGGCCGATCTATGATAATGATAAAATAATAATGTGATTGCAAACCTTCATTGTTTCCACAGCTAGTGTAGCAGGTATGATTGATCTCGACTGGCCACCACCCGTTACTGGAGGGGTCATGTGTCTGTCGGCAGGACTGCTGCCCATTCCATACTGGTCTCTGAGAGATGACAAGGCAGTAGCGATGGGAAGATGGAATGATTAATTAAGTCGTACACACTTCAGGATAAAGGTGGTTTTATAGCGCATTTACAAACACACCTCTGCCTCAACAACACTGTCTTGCCAGTATGGCAGTGAGTACTCTTATCCACTGAAGCATCCATTACAACAGCTAGCCTGTCAAGCTCTTGTACTATCATTCTGACAAGAATGATAAGACACTCTGCCTATAACCAGGTACTCATCTTGATTTGAACCTAGGACCTATCAATCTCTAGCCAATGCCATAAATTGGTACTGAATGCTATTTGAAAACTAAGGTTGATTTCAGAATTCATCTTACAGCTAGCTTTTGGTGATATAATGAATAAAAACATAAATTTCCAAACAAAGAAAACAATAAAATGATTATAATAATCTGTAAGTATCTGTATACATGAAGACCATGCGACTGAAGATAAAAATAATTATCATCATAATAGCAGTAATAGTTACATTATTAACTAATTAATAACGAAGACAATGACGTTAAATAGTTTACCTCTCTTTAGAAGGATAGTGTTCGCCTTGCCTCCAATCTCCTCTCATTTTTTTCGAGGCAGCATGCTCTCCGTATCGACTAGGTGATGCGTGGTGCTCCTGACTAGCTGAACGTTTCCCCAAATACTCATCACTTCCACCGACCGCTGAACGTCCTCCAATATCCCGAGACGAGTCGCTGTAGTCAGGCCTGGAATAGTCTCTATCAGTACCACCGTGACGGGAAGAATAGTCCCTGTCTCTTTGAGACGGATCTCTCCTACTATCACCACCACGTGGGCCTTCTCTCTCATTTTCATGTCTGGAGCGTTGCTCCCTCCCTGCTCCGCGCTCTCTTTCACTCCTGAGCCACTCCTCTCCGATACCAAATGCACGTTTACTGTCTCTTTTCACATCTCTAAGACTCTCTTCCCCTTCTCGACTTCTTTTATCCAATCTGTCGTCTTGGTCTTTATACCTGCCGTCTTCATACGACTCTTTCTCCAAAGGCCTTGCCTCACGCTCCCGACTACCACTAAAATCAGACCTCTGGTCTTTACTTTCTCTATCACTCATTCTACTATCTCTTTCTCTATCACTCATCATACTATCTCTATCACCCATTCTACTATCTCTTTCTCTATCACCCATTCTACTATCTCTTTCTCTATCACCCATTCTACTATCTCTTTCTCTATCACCCATTCTACTATCTCTTTCTCTATCACCCATTCTACTAGTATCTCTTTCTCTATCACCCATTCTACTATCTCTTTCTATATCACTCATTCTACTATCTCTTTCTCGATCCATTTCTCTAGGCCGTTCATCTCGCCTGTACTCCGATTCTTCTTTCCCATCATTCCCAGCCTTCTTCCTGTTCCAATAGTCATCGTAAGCCCTGTCGCCACTCTTTACACCTTCCTCCTCCCATTGGGCCTTGCGACTCTTGCTGTCCTCCCTATCGGGATATCTCTCTCTTTCAGAGGACCTCTCCCACCCACGGTCTTCAACTCTTTCCGATGAAGGATGTCGAGGATATTGCCATGGGTCTGCTTTCCTCTGAGCCAAATCCATGTAATCTACACTACCTCTTTCGGACAGAGCTTTTGGCTCTTGGCGAAAGTCTTCGTCTGTGTAATCTGTGTCAATATAAATATAGAAATAAAATACAGAAATGATCGCATCTATATAGCGGGCGCTTATCCACGATTTTCACCATGCTATAAGCGCTTCACAATACCACACTTATCCCAGACAGATAACAAAACAGACGATATATTGTCATATTCAGTAATACAAGTCAACTATCACCCATCACTAATATTCTGTAAGGAGAATATGTCCACATTGTAAAGGCAATAGATCAGAATCTTGAAGTGTAACGCTTTTTAATAGGTTTCTATCTCAGCTCAGTTGTAAATCGGCTTCTTACCTCGAACGGCATCACGACCAGCCATGGACTTGTTTTCTTCTTCTTCTCCTCTCCCACCTTGCCCATGGCCATAGTCAATCACTTCTGCTGCTACTGCAGATGCTACAAGATGAAATGGACAACAACAAAAAGAATAAAAGTTACTACTATTGGTCTCTGATGTGCAAGTAGCAGTAAGTCCTCTGGAGCCTTTACACAAATAGGACTGAAAGTTATCCCAGTTTCAGTTGTGAAGCGAATAAGTAACAGAAGTAACTTTCTGGAGAGGACGCTAGTCTATCACAGATTACTTTTCCAACCCACATAAATGACTCATGAGTGGAGTGAGTAAAGTTGTGTCAAAATGCCTATCCGGTATCCCTAGGGTATGCTATCGGGTGTTATATATAACCAGAAATCGAACATGGGATCCTTCGCTCTCGAGTTAAACAAGACAGCCTTTACATACAGCACTCTCTGAGTACACGTCAAATTCATGGATTCGTCAAATAAATGGAAAATTCATGTTATGCTTACGGGCATTTTCTTTCTCAGCAGCGCCATGGCCGTAGTCTATGCTCTCCACAGGCTTCCTCTCTGGGATGGGTTCAACCCTGCTGCTGGCTGGGGGAAGATCATACCTAGGGCAGACAAAAAGAAAAGGAATAAGCTGGCTTTCAAAATGGCCTGAGGAGGGATAAAATGCTTTTATACTATACAGTAAAACAGAACAGCTAAAGAAGACAACCCAATACTACATATTGCATTGGGCAGAGGAGCCAAGAGTCAAAGGCCCTTGGGATAGAAACAACAAGAGACGCTTATAACATGTGGATAAGTTCTGTATAATATAATAGCTATTATTTACTTAAAAATTCACTGTATCGTTAAATTAATAACAAACCTGTCATAGGGACTATATCCGTAGGGAGCTCGTGAATAGAGTGGATCGACTGGATCCAATAAGGGATCTGAACGATACGGATCAAGAGGAGGATACCTTCTGTAGGGATCATAGGGATCAAAGGGAGGGTAAGGCTGAAAATGAAAAGAAAGAAAACACAAACAACTTTTAAATTGGGAAACCTTCACTCACTCTATAAAATAAGTTACCTTTATTGGTCCCAAAGGCCGAATTGTCATTTGGGCTTCAATTCAAACCAATAGTAATGATAAAAATATGTAGTAATCATACAGTGGATTACCACAACTAAATTATACTCAATGCGCTTTAGAATAGCACAAAGGGATCATTACAACTATTAAATTACAAATACAGCATTGCATTAGAATAAAATGAAGAACCTCGTCATGGAACATACTCACCTCACAAGAGAATCACGATATCACATTGAGACAAGAAAAAACACATTTAAATGGCATCTAATTTTTTTTTAAGTAACAAAAAAACCACCAAAAAGACATAACTTACCCTAGATCTGTCCCTGTACAAAGGGTCATTTGAAAGAATTGCATCCTCCGCAGGCAGGTCTCTGTTCTGTATTAAAAGTCTTTCTTCAATAGGTGGCACTGCTCCTCTACCCCTGCCCCGGAATGGTCCTCCTCTTCCTCGACCACGAAAACCTTCATTCTGTATTGTATCATGAGAATAAACAACACCAACCATGAGCTCAGTTATGCCCCGATAGTTAAGCGTCCGTTTCAACACATTTCAATACATATTGAATCAAACACGGACCCTCCATTTAAAGCCTTTCTGAGAGGTTTGTGATTTTTCCTCTGCTCTAAGAATACCTCAGAACAAATGGAGACATCAAATCTAACATGGAACTTTAAAACAACTGAGGTCATTATACTTTTATTGTACTAACAAAAAATAAATAAAAGCAACTCTGATCCAACGAGATGTAAGATATATTGAGACAATAAGGTTGGGCCACGTTGACTTCGTTGTATCCGAGCGTGTTCTGTAACAACTGTGTAAACGTGAAATTTTAAATCATAGAAAATAGAATACCATATCGATTTCAAATGATAAAGATTCATAAATCAACACAACAGGACAATATCAATTAAGCAGAATCAAGAAGAGAAACAGAAATCAATGATCAAACAAATGAGAAAACTTACATCATAACTTTGTTCCGAGTCTTGCTGCGTGCTGTCGGTGCCCTCACCACTCCATCCCTCACCATAGGGCCTGGCACCTCTGCCTCGGCCACCACCCCTAGCACCACGACCTCTAGGTAAGGAGAGCAGCGGTGTTTCCTCTACAGTATATTCACTGTCAAAATACGGATCGTCTGTATTGTTGGATTCCAGCCCAAACTTGCCAAAACTTTTTGCTCCAGAATTTTCAAATCCACTCTCTTCTCCATATCTATACTCGGGATACTGTTCACTCTCGGAAACGTTGTGATAGCCGCCTCTTCCAAAACCTCTTCCTCTTGATCCTCTATTACTAGGGGGAGCTGTATTAGAGTCACCAAAACCCCCTCTTCCTCCTCGGGCCATTCCTCTACCTCTACCCCGAAATCCATGCCCGAAATCATCCCCCGCATTGGAATCAGGGTAGGTTTGTTCATGATTATACGCTGCGTCATCGTAGTTTTGATCCTCTTCCTGGCCAAACTCTGGGTTGGGTGGGAATGCATTGGAGCCCCCTCCTCTTCCTCCTCTCATCGAGCCACCAGTAGGAAAGTCTCTACCTCTTCCTCTCATGTTGTTAATGTTAAAACCACCCCTACCTCGCTCACCACCTCTGCCGCGATAGCCGCCTCTATCCATAGGACCACTTCCATACTCATCCACCCCTTCCTCCTCTCCACCATGGCTTCCCCATTCCTCGTTAGCTGAATGAAAGCCTCTTGGACCATCTCCAAACCCTCCTCTTCCTCTTGTGGGAGTAAACCCAGGTCTTCCTCTTGAGAATCCTCCCCTCCTTCCGTCATGAGTAATTTCTGCATCTTTAAATTCATCCCTAGCTTCATTCTCATTGTATTCCTGGTTTTCTACAACAGAATCTCCATGATACCCGCCTTCCCCAAACGCTCCTCCTCCACTTCTATAGTTTCCTCTACCCCTTTCAAATCCTCCTCTTCCACCTCTGAATCCTCTTCCACCTTCAAATCCACCTCGCCCACGTTCAAATCCACCTCGTCCTCCTTCAAATCCACTTTGTCCACCCTCAAATCCACCTCTTCTTCTTCCGCCTTCAAATCCACTTTGTCCACCCTCAAATCCACCTCTTCCGCCTTCAAATCCACTTTGTCCACTCTCAAATACACCTCTTCCGCCTTCTAATCCACTTTGTCCACCCTCAAATCCACCTCTTCTGCCTTCAAATCCTCCCTGTCCAGCCTTGAATCCACCCTCAAATCCACCTCTTCCGCCTTCAAATCCACCTCGTCCACCTTCAAATCCAACTCTTCTGCCTTCAAACCCACCTCTTCCACCCTCAAACCCACCTCTTCCACCCTCAAATCCTCCTCTTCCACCTCGTCCACCTTCAAACCCTCCTTTTCCACCCTCAAATCCACCACTTCCACCCTCAAATCCACCTCTTCCACTTTCAATGCCACCTCTTCCACCTCTGACTCCTCCTCTCTGACCATCAAATCCACCTCTTCCACCCTCATATCCTCCACTTCCTCTTCCAAATCCACCTCTTAAACCGCCAAAGCCACCTCTGCCACCTTCAAAACCATCCCCTCCTTCGTATCCAAAGTTCTCGTCCCCTTCTTCACCAAAGCCACCTTTATCATAGTCAGATTTCTGATCAAAGCCTCCTCTACCAAATCCTCCTCGTCCTCGGGCATTGTGGTAGCCTCTTCCCCCAACACCTGGTCCTTGCCTCAGGTCATTGTCAAAAGACCCTTGTCCATCGTCAAACCTGTCATAGCCATAGCCTGCCCATCCGCCGTCCGTGTCTGCTTCTTGACTAGTGTTAATGTCTCCCGATTTCTCACTTTCTTTCGGATCGGACTCTTGACTCTCCAGACCAGTGAATGACTTCTCCTCGTTGAGTTTACTACCCTGGTTGTCAACAGATTGATTTAGCTTGACCGGAGATATAGAAGAATCCGTCTTTGCTTCACCGCTCACTTCTTTGCCTCCAAACTGCCCAGCCTGTTCCCATCCCACCTCGGAACTAGCCGGAGCAGTCTCAGCAATAATAATACCACCACACGCGCTTTCCTCATCGTCATCTAAATTCATGTCTTCTTCTCCTTTCTCATCTTGTTCATTTCCTCCGGAGGTAGGCACTGGTCTGTCAATATTACTTTCACCAATCTGATGCCTGGAATTTACTGAATAGCCAGTGGTTTCCTTTCCATTATCTGCACCTGCTGAGATTCCCAATTTTTCTTCCAAGTTTCCCCGTTCTGTGGTGATAGACGTACGTCTCGATTCCATCTGTTTTTCGTAGGTTTTCCATTGCTCCAAATATTGCTCAAACTGCTCTTTGTTGGGGTGACCTGTTAAGAGAGAGATAAATACGTAATAAAAAAATAATGTCTAGTAGCTGAATAACATCAAATGCTTTTGTAAACCTGTGTTTGTGTAAGCGGAGAACATCAATTTAAGTGCCAGGGCGCATAATTTTGATTTGTGTGTGTGTGTGTGTGTGCGTGTGTGTTTGTGGGAAACTGTTATTATTAAGTACTATTATTACCAATTTTTAAATAAAAACTTTTCATTTAAAAGAAGAAAAAAAAAGTTTATGTTGTGTTAGTGAAAAAGTAAGCTGACAGCTAGTTTGAGATATAACAAATTGAAACAGAGGTTAGACTCTACCAGGGATGCCCTCCACCAAACTAGATTATGATTATACCATGCCGTTCCAAAACTTTAAAAGAAATACATAGGGCGCTATGATGGTCTGGTGGTCAGTCAACTTCTTTCTTTCTTGATCAATTTACCTTTCGTATCTTTCGGTGTAAGGTTAAGCCTCGTAGACAAACTTTTGTCACTGATTTCTTTTCGATCCAATGTCTTCCTTTTTGCGTCTACAAACTTACATCCCTTCTTTTTGATAGCTTCTGTAATTACTTCCTGCCGAGTTGCTTTTGGTCTACCTCTGGGTAATTTCCCTTGCTGCTTACATTCTAATATTTGTTTTGGTCAGTCAACTTCACAATCCCAATTACACAATTTCTAGCGCCGAAAAACAATTTAAAATAAAATGTAGCACTTTTCAATGCACAGAGCAGAAGCTGGTATGTATACATTATACAAACAAGTATCTTATACTAGAGTAATAAGATACAATGTACAAACATACAAGAACTAAGAATTCAGTTTCGAATTAAAAACAAATCTATAAGTCTCATCTCGACTGTAAAGAAGTGATAGATAGATTCAGGCTAAAATAACAACGCTTAATTGTTGATTAGGGAAATTAATGTCATGGTTAACTACTCACTCTCATTTTGTTCTCTCCATTCATCATACTGAGTTTTCCACTGCTTGTATTGCTCCATAAACAAAGTCTCCTCCTTCTTCACTTTCTCCAAATCAGCTAGAAGGGCTGGATCTACAATGAAAAATGTAATCATAGTAAAAAGAACTGAAACTGAAGTTGTCTGACAGCATCTGATGTCATGAATGATGATAAGATTGGGAATGCAATGTCTGACACATAATACAAGAACAGAAGATAACTAAATGAAAGATTAATGATAATAAGATTGGGAATGCAATGTCTGACACATAATACAAGAACAGAAGATAACTACAGTGCAGCCTCGCTATAAGGACATCGTCGGGACCGGGATAAAATGTCGTTATAACCGGGTTGTCGTTATAGTGGAGAAAACAAAATGGCGGCGGGGGGCATACAAAATGGCGGCCGGGGTCATTGTCCCTCTGGTTTATCCGGGCTTGGGACCGGCATATGTGTGTATATAGAGAAAGAGAGAGAATAACAGTAACAGGCGAGAGAGAGAGACTGTGACGTAGGTTTGTGACCTACTACACACACTGTACATACAATACAATGTACTGTACTGTAGTCTCTCTCTCACCGCCGGCAGTACAATTTTCCCTCTGTAGTTTATCCGGGCTTGGTCAGTGCTTTTCTCTTAAACTTGGCAGGAGTAGACATAGTGTTTTCGTATTCGTATTCAGGGAATGGAGTTCTCCTTAATTTTTTACAAGCATCAATCATTTTTACCACAATTTTAAAGCAGCGAAAATTGAAATGAAAGAATTCCAAAGCCTACGAAGCGAGATCAAAGAGAATCGCTCCGACGTAAACACGTGTGTATGGTTGTTCCGTGTCGACCTTTTCCTCCCCTTCGCACTACTCGAATTGTCTCGCTCTCAGTCCAGCGCAAACAACACATATACGACACACACACTCGTCACCTGGACCGCTGCCTATGATACAATATCGTGTGTATTGATTTGCATGTGTGATGGTGACTCAAAGAAGACATCGGGCAACTTGTGCGTGTCGCTCGCCTCTCACTCACTAACAGTAACAGAGCCGCGACTGCGAGTTTCATTGTTTGGAAAGCAAGCGTTTTAATTGGCTGCGACTGCGAGTACGGGATTTCATTGTTTGGAAAGCCAGTGTTTGCATTGGACCAGAAATGTCGTATTGACTGTCGATTTGAAGGTGGGTTACCGCCATATCGATGTCGTTATATCCGGGTTTTTCTAGAGTGTATGT
>JAULCB010201760.1:0-14904 GCA_032358575.1 Dendronotus rufus
ACCTGGCCCGACGTTGAGTCCTTGGGAAAGACTCTTTACACGATTTTTCTCATCCTATCGGAGACGGATGTAAAATTGTCTCGTCTGATGTTACATGTTTCGCCGGGGATAAATGTGGTATTGTGAAGCGCTTTGAGCATGGAAAAGCGCTATATAAATGCTATCCATCATCACACGAATACCGTAGTTATCTAGTTCTAACAGATCAGTTCTCCAATTTTATTTCTTTCTCACGTTCTTTCTCTCCAACCGTCCTCCATCTTTAAGATTACAAGGAAATGGAATAAATGTAAGAACTTACCAGAACTTTCTTCGGCCGTCCCGTTTGTCTTTACTTCGTCTTCCTCCTCGTCTTCATTTTCCTTCTTTTTACCATCTGTGCGGGAGGAGTGGTAAAGATTTAAAAAAACAGAATTAGCATACCATGTATCAATATGCATTGTGCACAACCAGAATCAATAGTCCTGGCCACTTCTTTCTTTCGTTGTCAAGAAAATAAAATTTAAAAAAATAGTCTGAAACATTTCATATCTCAATGAAAGTAGTAGTAATGTGGAAACAACAACTAATGGCTTTACGGTCTACTTGGATAGTAAAAAAAAATCTGAAATCAGACAATTGGCTGAAGATTTACAGGCCTGAGCAAAGTCTTGAAATCAGGCCTGTAGTAAATAGCCCATCACAAAATTGTCTGAAAATTGTCCTCACTTCAGGTAAGGGATTATCATTATACTATTGACTTCCAATCAAAAATTAAATTGAGATTGTCTGAATTCAGACAATTGGCTGAAGCTTGACAGTTCTCGACACCCCTGTGCCATAATAGGTACGTCGTACCTTTGCCTGGAATCTTGTTTGAGAATTTCTGTAGCTTGGCCACGTAGAAGCCGTCCAAGTTGTGGGAGTGTGGGTAGAAACGACGCGTCATCTTCAACGTCGGGTGGAACCGGTGATGCATGAACCTAAACAACAACGACAAAGGAAACCATCATCACTCTAAATCAAATCAAATTTGTTGTCCCAAAGGGCTCATTGTCATTTTGGGTTCAATTCCGAAAAAATACCGGAAGGAATAACCCACGCGTCAGCCACAGAGCAACGCCGCAAGATAGGCAATTGGAGTCGAAGCGGGACTCAAACCTGTGTTATTAGGGTCTCAGTGCAATGCCCTAACCACTCGGCAACCTCGCATCTTCTTCTTTCTTTTTTCTTTTTTTTAAAGAGTTTTACGGCTCTTTGACAAGGAACCAAAGATAAAGTAAGATGATAGTTTCAGTTAAATGATAAGAAACAGAAGTAGACTGTTTGTGTAAATGTGGGCGCCGGATTTGACGAGTCGCATTCAACAGGTCGGCTACAACGAGGCCAGTTGAAATCCATGTATGCAAATTTTTGTTATACCCGATATCACGTATAACGATATGTCAGATACAACGAGATCATGTCGTTAGCATGGGTGCAAGTTACTCAACCAAACAAATCATGCAAAGGTTTAGGCTGAGGAAAAGAAATCCTGCAACTACCGGCATCGTACAAAACTATGGAAAACCAACTTCCTCTCAGCACAATTTTTTCATATTCTTGCTTAAAATCTAACTTATTTTCAAAGAAAAGGAAATCCTAATTCAATTTACTATGATATATTTAAAAAAAAAAAAAAAAAAAAAAATTGTTCAGAGTTGCAGAAATCCGGCGACACGTCATTTTCAAAATCAAAAATCCGGCGGTGCCGGCTTTATCCGGCGAACTTGCACCCCTGGTCGTTAGTCCCGACGACCTCGTTGAATCCGACTTCCACTGTATTGCATATGAAAATATCAATCATCTTACTTGGTGAATCCCTCCTTTCCAAAGTCAAGGCCACAGGGAACTAGACGGACGTTTCTCTTCCTGATGGCGTAGTCCACCACCCACTCATTCTCCTCCACCTGGCAACGGAAGGAACAAATAAATAAATAAATAAACAATAGTATTTATATAGCGCTTATCCGCTGTCTTCACCATGCTCTAAGCGCTTTACAATGTTCAATTTATCCCCTGACAGGCCAATAGCAAAACAATATTTCTTTCTCAACTCCCCGGGGAGCATACAGTGCGAGCTGCTGTTGAAAGCGCGTCGACACTAGCATTTGAACAAGATCCGTTGAGTGGGGTAAATATGGGTTAAGTGCCTTACCCAAGGACACACGCCGGCCAGCTTTCGTTTCAGTTTCAACGCCCATCTGGTCACCCATCTAGTTTCAGCCTCGCTCAGTGTTGCTTGACACACTGTTTTGGTCAACTGACTAACCACTCAGCTACCGATGCCCACGACAACACATGGTTAGTAGGGGTGGGTGTAAATGGCAAACTAAAAAAATAGTCTGAAACATTTCATATCCCAAATGAAAACAGCATGCAATGTGGAAACAAAAACTAATTTTCAGTCCGCTTGGATAGTAAAGAAAGTCTGAAATCAGACAATTGGCTGAAGATTTACAGGTCTGAAAGATGTATCAGAAAGCATTAAGTAAAATCGAGCAAAGATGTAAATGTAAGAGCGAATGTCAATGTGTCTACAACTTGCTTCAGATCGGATAAAAAATCATCTTTATCATTTGTCCCTATCTTGAAATCATCATCAGCAAGTTTAATGACCCATCACAAAATTGTCCACACTCCAGGTAAGGGACTATTATACTATTGACTTCCAAACGATACTACAAAAAAACCCAAAGCAATTCAAGCAGTTCCTTAAATTGAGATTGTCTGAAATCGGACAATTATCTGAAGATTTACAGGTCTGCAAATCGTTTGTGTCGTTCTCTAAACGTTTGACTCTGTGTGAGTCGAGCAGATTTTACAGGAGAGACAAAAAAAGCTTGTTTCATTCAACAACAATGAGTTTTACAATCGATATTAATTGTACTTGTACAGTAATGAATTTTACATCCGTCTCCGATAGGAGGATGAGAAAAATCGTGTAAAGAGCCTTTCCCAAGGACTCGAACCCCGAACCCTTCAATCTCCAGACGGACACGATGACCACTAGGCTGCCTGTCAGGCCTATCCATGTCTTACCATGACGGAACACGTTGAGTAGACGATGTAGGCGCCAGACTTGGACGTGGCGTTACACGAGTCGATGGCTGCCAGGATGAGCTCCTTCTGGGTGTGGGAACACTTCGCTATGTCCTTGTCGTCCTGGAAACAAGTCATAAGGAAAACAATAACAACATAATTATAATGAAAAAAATAACAACAGACCTTTAAATGACCCCAAAAAAATTGTCAAAAAATTGTCCACACTATCTATACTGAAAAAAAAAAAAATGTCTACAACTTGCTTCAGATCGGATAAAAAATCATCTTTATCATTTGTCCCTATCTTGAAATCATCATCAGCAAGTTTAATTGTGCAGACCTGTAAATGACCCATCACAAAATTGTCCATACTCCAGGTAAGGGACTATTATACTATCGACTTCCAAACAATACTGCAAAAAAAATGAAAAAAAGAAATTCAAGCGTTCCTTAAATTGAGATTGTCTGAAATCAGACAATTGGCTGAAGATTTACAGGTCTGCAGCAATAACAATGAAAATAACAAGAATAATAATAAAAATAACAAGAATAATAATGAAAATAACAATAAATGAAAATAACATTAATAATAATGATAATGACAATAATAATAAAAAGACGATTTTGGTCTGGAGAGACAGACATACCTCTTTTTTACATTAAGAAAAATAATACTGTCTGAATAGAAACCTGAATCCAGGAGTCTCGGAAATTCCGGAATATTTGGCAAGTCTGCATTACAATTATTTCAAAAGACCTCATGATGCCGTGGTGCCAGACTATCATAGCTTCGGTCGACGACCCCTATACTATAGACAGCGATAGCCTGGTGGTGAGACAGGCCATGACCTTATTCATGTTGACCGTAACTGGCTTACCTTGTTGACCTTGACCGCCTCGTCCTTGGAGATGACCCCTGTACCACTGCAGGGAGCGTCGAGGAGAACACGGTCAAAGTTGTTGAAGATCTGAAATGGATGGAGGGAAGAATGGGTCGTGATTAGACTGTACTGCATTGGTTGTCATGGGTTCTGCACCTCAACTATTTGGACCCTTACCGGGGGGGGGGGGGGGGGGGGGGGGGTTTTTTTTTTGGGGTGTAGTATTTATTTTGGCGTGCTCCTTTCTCGCGGCGCTGCTTTGCGGCTGACACGTGGGTTATTCCGGTCTTTTTTCGGAACTGAACCCTTAATGACAATGAACCCATTGCAAATTTATCTATATAACTCTTCTGAGGGAAACTGAATACAATTTACTATTCCGTAGTCAAGTTGTAATGGCAGTTCATCTGTGAGAAATTGTTGAAGATGGGAATTGACTCATGTGCTAAATTCTCAAAGTATCCAGATAATTCTTTTGTTTTTGGTTCTAAATTCTCTCAAAATATCCAGAAAATTATTTTTGTTTAAATAAAGTCAATACGAATACGTCACGATCTAACAATAGAGACAAGAGACAGGGCTGTAAATGGCAAATAAAATAATAGTTTGAAATATTTAATGATATACCCAATGAAAATAGCAACGTGGAAACAAAAACTGATAGCTTTTCAGTCTACTTGGATAGTAAAAAAAGTCAAATCAGACAATTAATTATTGGCTGAAGATTTACAGACCTGATATTCTATGCATGAACCTACATTTTTGCCCATTACAGGTACAAACAAATGAAATAAAAGCATTTTGACTGCTTGGATTTATGAATAAATGGTTGCCATAAAACTACCAAAAAAACTATCTTAACGCGGCTTACTTTGGGCATTTCCTTGCCATCGTAGCAGGTGATGACACTGTTGATGACCCCCATGCGATGGAGGTTGGAGATGACAGCCTTGCAGCGAGCCTTGTTGGCGTCATTGGCCCACAGCAGGCCTGTGTTCTTCATCAACGCAGCTGGAAATGGGGGGAAAGGGGGACGAAAAATTATTTTAGAAAGTTTTTTAGTCTCTCTATTGTTTCAACATGTAACAATATAGGTTTGGGGTATTACAAATCAGGGGGTAAATGCAGACTTGCCAACCACCTAATTTTATTTTTCATATTTTCGCCCAAAATTTTGTCAGTTTTACCATATTTTCAACAACAAAATCATATTTTCATCCGACGCTTAGAAAAACTTGTAATAATAACAATGCTCCATTGTGTAGGAAATATTTCTTGGACTAGAATTTCAGAGACGTGTTGTCATACCTGCATCAACACAAATACCATAGCTTTTTAAATTTTCTTATCTTATCCTTTTCCAAAAAATGAAAGAAAATCATCTCATCCTACTTGTGGTGCTGTGACATCCCAATAATAATTTAAGAAGAAAAAATAAATAAAAATAAAACTTTTTTTGTTTTTTGCGTATTTTAACACACGCTCGCATATTCACGGCCAAATTGCGTACTAAAATACGCGAAATCATACCGGTTGGCAAGTCTGTAAATGACAAATAAAATAAATAATCCGAAACATTTCATATCATATCCCAATGAAAATAGAAATGTGGAAACAAAAACTAATGAATGGCTTTTCAGTCCACTTGGATAGTAAAACAAAAGTTTGAAATTGAATTGGCTGAAGATTTACAGGTCTGTTTAAAATTCACACGTCTCATTGTTTGTTGGTTTTAGTTTAGAGTTATACGGCTCTTCGGCCTCCAAGGATTATAATATCAGCGCCAATTCTAATATCTGTAATCGCAACACGTGCTGCCACACTTACCGAGGTACGTCGACTTCCCACCAGGAGCGGCACACATGTCTAGAACTTTCTCTCCTTCCTGCGGCGCCAAGGCCATGACAGGTAAGAAACTGGCGCCTCCCTGCATCATGTAGTGACCAGCCAGGTATTCCGGCGTCGCACCTGATTACAAGACAATAAGAACATTCAGGACAATAAAATTCAATAAATATTTATAAAGCTACTTCACAAAAAATAAAATTGTGGGCAAAGCTACTTTTTTCAGGGGTGGTGTAAATGGCAAATGAAAAAAATAGTCCGAAACATTTCATATCCCAATGAAAATAGCAATGTGGAGACAAAAACTAATGGCTTTTCAGTCCACTTGGATAGTAAACATCTGAAATCAGAGAAAATCTTAAAATTTACACCCCTGAAATAAATAAGCTACCTAACAAAAACTAAAATTGTGAATCAAGCGAGTTTGTTTCTGGGTTTTTTTTCTATCCAGTATAACTGGAATTTCACAAAGAAATTCGTTCCGGAGATTTTTTGAACGGTTTTTAAGAAAAATGCCAAAATATGTTGTTGGAACTTACCCAGCGGTACTTTGGTATCGAACACCGTCAGGCCAACACTACTCCAACGCGCCATGGGCTCCACATTGACGCCTCGCTCAATCAGGATCTACACACACGCACAACAAAGAGGTTTATCATCATCATTATTATTATTAGACTACACAATTTATATCAAAATTGTCCACACTTCAGGTAAGGGATTATTATACTATAGACTGCCAATCAGTAATGGAGAAAAAAAGCAGTTCCTTAAATTGAGATGGTCTGAACTTGATTTAACAAGTCTGTCCTACCTTTGATAAAATATATTTTTCAGCTCGCCTCATTCAAAATTGAACCATAAAACCAATGACGCCCTCGAATAAAATTGCCTTCCCATAGGCTTAAAAGTAACGTCTTTATTCACTTAGGCTGAAAATTCAAATCTCGAAAATAGCTTCATGAAAATCACTCCAGAGAAACAACCAGAAATATGCACCCGGTCAACTAATGTCTTCGTCCATCCCACGTAAGAGCATATGCCCCAACCAGCCAACCCTAACCCTTACCGGAGCGAGATCCCTCCTCCTCGTCTTCAGTGTGTTGGTGCGGAGCGTGATGGGCCTCGGGTATTCGTTGGCTTCCAAAAACTCCATGATCTGAAATGGGGGGAGAGAGAGAACAACAGGTAATGAAACAAAGGAATCCCTGAATGTTGCTTGCACTGAGAGAGCGCATAGACAGGCACATTCTTAGTCAAAGTGTGCTATAAAAAAACAATGGAAATGGAAATAAAAAAATAATCTGAAACCTGTCATATCCCGATGAAAATAGTAAAGTGGAAACAAAAACTGGACACTGAACTACACAACAGGCCAAGAAGATGTTTGTGTAGTCCAAGTGAACGAAGACAGTAATAGAAGATCAGACCTGTAAATGTCCCATCACAAAATTGTCTGAACATTTTCCACAATTCAAGAAAGGGATTATCTATACAACTGACTTTCAATAAAAAACAAAAATTATTTTCTAATGTTTAGTAAAGCAGTCCCTAATATGGGATTGTCTGAAATCAGACCATTGGCTGAAGATTTACAGGTCTGAAGTATAAGATGTCGTTTCCATTACTGTTCACTTAGCTGTAAAAAAACAAAAAACAACTCACGTCGTGTGGAAAGAGCTCCATGACCTTCCTCATGAGGAAGTCGTTGTAGCCGAACCGATCGCACAGGTCTTTGATCATCTGTTCCATGTACTCGTTGCGAGTTCTGGACAAACACAAAAAGATACACCAAGAATACGCAATGATTAACAACAACAACAAAACAAACAACCGAAATAATAAGAAAAAGAAATTTCAAAGTTTGTGGTGGTAGTTTTATTATCTCTTACTACCATAATAAAGGGTAGATTAACGTAACCTTATGTTGTGGGGGTTTTCCTCTCTTCAATTGTGGACAAAAACTATTATTTACTTATTTACTTACTCTTTTGTTTTCAAATAGTGGGGTTTCTATTTTTAAACAACAAGCTATACTATATAATAATAATGGGCTAAATGAACGAATTCCCTGTATCTTCCTTGTTATATTTTTCATACAGATTCACCGAATGACTCTATTAACTCGTTTGTTTATCAGCAAACCAAAATCAATTCCGAAAACTTTATAGATACGGTAATCTGGAAGATGAAGAAATAATAGTATGAGAACTAAAAGAATGCTTAATATCATAATGTATTAAAGTATTCTTTATTTGATTTTGTAACACAGCGGTTATTCAGACAATAGTCCGAATAACTGAACCCAGTTATTCAGACTATATTTAGTAGTGTTATATAGTAATTGGTGTCCCGAGCGGACATTTTGTTTAGGAAGGCGTTATTGGGAGTCGACTCCCTATAATGTCAACTGGTTATTGGGAGTCAACATAGTAGTGTTATATAGAGTTCCTAAGACCCTAAATAATAATAATAGCTTCAGGGGTAAAAACAAAATGGCCGCAATTACTATATAACACTACTTACTTTGTCGACTCCCAATAAACACTTCAGTTAAGTGGGTTCAGTTATTCGGACTATAGTCTGAATAAGCTCAGCCTTTTGTAAAGAGCCTTTGAGCATTGTACAAATGGAATCTGGCATTATAGTATAGTATATAGGTACTTCATCATCATTATCATTACATCACATCATACTCAGGGGTGTCAATGGCAAGTACAAAAATAGTCTGAAACATTTTATCATATCCCGATGAAATTAGCAAAGTGGAAACAAAAACTAATGGCTTTTCAGTCCACTTGGATAGCAAAATAGTCTGAAATCAGACAATTGGCTGAAGTGAAGATTTATAGATTTGTATCTAGTATATTTATATAGGTACTTTATTATCATTATCATTACATCATATCATACTGTACGTACCTTCCCTCCTCTTTCCTGTTGGCAAAATCTGCCAAGACGTGGCGTATCTGTGAGATTCGGTTGTCTAGGATGGCGATGTCTGGGGTGAGGGTTGGTGGGGAACGGTTAAGGAATACAACGACTCATAGCGCCCTCTACGGGCAGACAAGAACGAAGAACGCACTCCAGATCGAACTAGTTGAAGTGCTTGGGAATTTGATGACTATAGTTTGAATTTTTTCTGACATACACTAAGCTGGGAAACAGGAATTAAATTGTTACACAAAGCAAACAAAATGAAAAGAAAAAAATCAGAGAGGGACCCAAACAGAATTCATCTCCAACTCACCCTCCAGAAAGAAAAAAGAAAAAGAAAAAATGTAATCTTCATTTAAGAAAAGAAAAGAAAATGGCACGAATGGCAAATACAAGAAAATTCCCTTAGAATAATAAATCTTTGACATCGACTAGAGAAAGACAGGACTAACTAGATGAGGTCATAAAAAGGATATTTTCTTTGTTTATTTCCTGGCCACTGGGGAGAATGTGTTTTTCTTGATGGTTCAAATTCAAAAGCAGTTCGGCTTGTGACTCTTCGCTGGATGAGAAATGGAAAGACATGGAGATGGTTACACACGAGCTACAAACATGTCGTAAAAAGAACAACAAATAATAATCTTTCTTTCTTGATCAATTTAGCTTTTGTACTTATCGGTGTAAGGTTTAAGCATCATAAACAATTTTTCGCCACTGATTTATATCCAATGTTTTCCTTTTTGCATCTACAAACTTATACAAACAAATAATAATAAATGGCATTTATGATGCACTTTCCATGAAAACATCTCTAAAAGCATTACGCCTTTTGAGCTTGCCAGTATTTGCCCCTCTACCTTAATGTCTAAATAGCAAGGAGGTGATAAATTAATAACAAATTAAAAAAATAGTCGCAAACATTTTATCATATCCCAATGAAAATAGCAATGTGGAAACAAAAACTAATGAATGGCTTTTCAGTCTACTTAGATAGTTTTAAAAGTCTGAAATCAGACAAGTGGCTGAAGATTTACAGTAGGATAGCAGCAAAATATAAGTGGTAAAACACTATCTAATATTATAAAAGTGTTCTCCATATTCCTATCAAAGACTTACGCGACTTTTTTCTGTTCCAGCAACAACTTCTTGGATTCCTTCTCCACCTCCATTTCCTGCAAGAGAAGAAACGAGAAGATAATTTAAAATATATTATATCAGGGGTAGTAAATGGCAAAAAGAAAAGTAGCCTGAAACATTTGATATCCCAATCAAAATAGCAATGTGGAAACAAAAACTGATGGCTACAAATGATAGTAAA
Organism: Dendronotus rufus; assembly: GCA_032358575.1. Lineage (NCBI taxonomy): Eukaryota > Metazoa > Mollusca > Gastropoda > Nudibranchia > Dendronotidae > Dendronotus > Dendronotus rufus. The sequence continues at coordinate 10,045 of JAULCB010201760.1, forward strand.
AAAGTCTGAAACCAGACAATTGGCTGAAGATTTATATAATATATATATAACAATAGAATAAACAATGGAACAATGATATAAATAAGCACTTAGCCAGTCATCACCGTACTCTAAGCGCTTATCACTACATCTATCCTCCAGCTCTTTTTGTTCATAAATTTTGTTAACATTCTTAAAATAAAATTCTTGAAATTGTCCTGTACACCCCCTGAGGTAGGTATATATATATCTAGTACGGTGAAAATGGAAACACCTGTGAAAACGATGGACCAAAACTAAATACTGTTGTGTCCTTCATTAAGCGATTTGAGCCTATTTCTAATGGGAAAAGGAGCTATATAAATGCTATGTATTATTATTATTATTATTCCGCATCATCTTCGTAATGAAGATAACAGACACTCACCTCATCACTGTCTTCATCATCGTCGTCGTCTGAGGCTTTCTCTTCTTCGTCGGAGTCTTCATCCCCAGAAGAAAATTCATCCGGCTAAAAATACAGATAGAATAAGAATAAGAATTATTAACTTATATAGCGCTCAGCTACCATCCGAACGTGTAGACTGGTCCTCCTCCAAGGAGGTTACTACATTATCGAGAAGAAGAAGAAGAAGGTGCTCGATGGCGCTTTACAATTTCAGCATACAATGACAATTCTTCACACGGAACAAAAGTAAACAATGGCAGAAACATACATCGACATTTAAAAAATTACTGTGTATCAACACGAAAATCGTTGTTATGATAATTCATTTAACTGTTTTAGATTTCGTTGTTGGGTTCGAGTTTTGCATTTTTACTCGTGCAAAAATTAAATAATAGAGAAAAAGAAACTTATTTGACCATAATCAAAAGTTACGTTATAATTCACTTGATTAATTTTAAACTATATTCCATCAGTACAGAGAATTGAACCAACGAATCTGATATATATATATATATATATATATATCTACTTCTTGACTGATTTACCTTTCATATACCTTTCGGTGTAAACAATCTTTCGCCACTGATTTCTATCCAATGACTTCCTTTTTGCATCTACAAAGTTACATCAACTTTTCTTTTGATTATCAGATATATATATATATACAGAGTGGGTCAAAAGGAGGGTTACAGTTAACAATGTTCACATTCAAAGTTCAGTAGAGCCGCATAAAAAAAGAAACAGATAATGAAGCAACTGTAACCCTACTTTTGGCCCACCCCGTATACACGTACAAAGAGATAAATAAATAAACAGGGCCCACGAACAGACTCACCATCATGTCCTCCTCGTCGTCGTCTTCATCAAAGCTCTCTACCCCTTGGTCTACTTTATCTTTAACTCGGATGTTGTCAACGGCATCACTGGCATCACTGTCGTCGTCGTCATCATCTTCATCGTCTTCTTCACCTTCACTGTCAAAGAGGTACTGGAAACACAAAAACGGGTTAAAAGTTTAAGTAAAACGGGTGTAAATGGCAACAACAACAACAAAAGTCTAAAACATTTCATATCCTAATGCAAATAGCAATGTGGAAACAAAAACTAAGCCCACTTGGATAATAAAAAGTCTGAAATCAGACAATAATTGGCTGAAGATTTACAGGCCTGTGTAAAGGTTACGGTACTCTTGTCTTATGCACATTTAGATTCAAGCAAACAAGAAAACATGGTATTGAATCAGCAGTAATATAATAATTATTGAGAATTAATAACATCAGAGTGGGCAGCATCTGTCACCAGCATGCCAATAATAATAAGAAGAAGAGAATACAGAATTTGAAACTCCTGTAAATATTATGACTAATGATAAGAATTTGTAATTGTGGAGTTGTGTATGAAACCTGTCACATCCCTACGGAAAATATAATGAATGTGGAAACAAAAACTAATGACTAATGGCTTTTCAGTCCACTTGGATAGTAAAAAAATCTGACATCAAGAGAAAATCAGACAGATTTACAACCCTGGTGGCTTTATTATCAATTTGATTTGATAATCAAAACAAAAGAAAGGAACTGTTTCCCTATTATCAATGTGATAAAATAGACGAGAACTCTGTCTTCTTACTTTTGGTTTCTTTGCTGCCGATGCAGAGACGACTTCACTCTTGGTGGCTTTATCTTTATCTAGGGAGGACGAGAGAGAGAGAGAGATATGCCAGAGTGAGATGATGAAATCATAGAAGTAAATTTAAAGAAGCATTTTGTTGATTAATAATAAGCTAAACGACCATTGCACTGTAACTTAATTAAATACAAAGTATACAAATAAAAAGCAGGGGTCCAAGTGACAAAACGAAAAATAATCTGAAACATTTCACATTCTGATCAAAATCGTAATGTCAATGAATGTGTAATGTATGTGGAAACAAAAAAAGCTGACTGATAGCTTTCAGTCCACTTGGATAGTGAAAAAACAAACCCTGAAATCAGAGAAAATCTGAAAGATTTACACCCCTGAATAATATATAAAAGTAAAGCATAGTCTAAACTGTAGCTTCTCCCACGTCAAACATAATATATACGCACTAGATAACATCAACCTGCAGTGTAGGAGGTTCTCTCGTTTTTACATCTAAATGAGAGGCAACACAAAGTAGGCGACATAAAAAGTTGTTTGGTTAGCAGCTGAGTAATGCATCCAGTGTATTGCTCATAGCGCCATTCAAGGACGGGCACAGTGGGCTGATCACCTGCTTGCCGTAGCTCCTGATCCAAAGTATTTCCTGGCTCTGTGTTTTGTCAAGGGTGGTTATTGGGGCATCTGCCTCATTCTCCATTTAAGACTTGGCGTTGAGCTGGGTGCCGACACTGCTAACGCGGTAAAAGGCATTGGATAACAAACAAACAAACTAGACCTAGATAACATTCTGTTTATCATAAACTATAAAACATCCCACATTTCGACCGTTCTCTGATCAACTATTCAGGATTCCATGTCATTTCTCCGTACCTTTGCCTTTCTTTTTCAGGACAAGAAAAGCTTTCTTCTTTTCCTTCTTATCTGTTTGCTTATCGTCTCTTTTCCTTTTCCTATAAAAAAAGAAACAAAAAAATATATGAGTTCATGATCATGTAAAGCAATTCTTTACGACCGGAAAGAAATGGAATCAGTTTTTTCAAAATAAATGTGCATAGGTAACACCAACATTTTTTCACATATTAGTACTATCCCTCTATCTATCAATATCTGGTCATTTTTAAAAAATTGTTCATGCTTTCCTGAGCAGTTTTAAAAATTAATAAATAAAGAAGCCTGTACGGTAATAAAGGGACAAGTTGGATAGTTACTGATAGTAGGCATGCATTTTTCTCATTGGGAATAGCATGAAAATGAAAAGTATAACAAATAGTGATGGCCAATAGCTCACTCCCCCTAACAACCCACAGTTATCAGGTCTCATTGACCGGGGTCCTTAGGCGATTAGTATACTGTAAAAGACGAAGACACACACAAACACAAAATTGATACAACTACAATTCCCAGGATAATTACCTCTGTTTTTGCCGGTGGCTCAATGTTTTATCTGTGGCATCTGGAGTTGGATCTGGAATATTCAATAGAGAAATATTCTTTAAACTAAATGCTACCGAGTATGAAATATGGAGGTGGTATTGGATCGCTAAGAATTAAAGTTTTCATTTCGTCCCGACAGTAGACAGACTGAGAGCGTTGCAAACCCTAACCCCCTAAGACTTTAACCCTAAAACCCACCCTAACGAGAGAAACAGTTCAAGAGTTATTCCCCTAAAGCCCTAAAGAGAGAAACAGTTCAAGGCTGCACTCCGAGTACCCACTTCGTTGTTAAAAGCTCATTCATTGAGCATGATCTATTAGATAGTTCTAATTTAATGTGCTATATATAGATATTAGAGTATTATTATAATACATTGGTAGGAATTTAACTCTTCTCCCCTTCCAAAAAGAAAGCAAAACATTCCATGCCATGGGTTTCCAATTCAATCTGAATCTGCACTGCACATTGAATGAGAATGCTGAAGAAATGTAAACAAACAATAGCATCAGCGTTTGGTCATCTATATTCACAAAAATCGCAGTAATCTGTTTATGTTGACTCATAATCTATTCCAGAACATTCAGTCGTCTAGATAAGAACACCAGCTTTCCCTTAAAAATAAAGAGATGATGTCTTACAAGATAGCTCGTATCTTCGACAAAATTGCCTGATTACCTTTCGTGATCCCTGGAATACCAACAGGAGCCTGTTGCCTCCTTGCCTTCTTTCCTGGACCTTTCATTGGAGGCAAACTAGCTGGATCTCTTTTACGACCCATGTTTGTGTTTCAACAAAAGTTTAGAGCTATCAAATATTATTTCTAAATATGAATACACAGTTTAAAAATCCCACAGTAACTCGAATTTGCACACACACATGTGTTGGTTTCTCTAAAATTAGACGGCGGAAGTTTACAACTAGGCTTTTTGTACGACTTGATAATAAAGAGCTCCTCGGCACAAACTTGTTGAATAAAAAGAACGAAGTGCATCCATAGGTATATTATACCTACCTGGTCATTTTCACAAATTGTTCATGCTTTCCAGATCAGTTTTAAAAATTAATAAATAAAGAAGCCTGTACGGTACTAAAGGGACAAGTTGGATAGTTACTGATCACTGATAGCATGCATTTTCTCATTTCATTGGGAATAGCATGAAAATGAAAAGTATAATAAGTAGTGATGGCCAATAGCTCACTCCCCCTAACAACCCGCAGTTATCAGGTCTCATTGAGAAAATAAGATGGACAACGTGCAATAGAATCAGGTCTAGACGTGGCAGAACAGCGGCCAATCTACATCGTTGGGGCTACCGAACATCGTCGGCCTGTTCAGCATGCGGCGCCCCACACC
>JAULCB010201871.1:0-10000 GCA_032358575.1 Dendronotus rufus
AAATTAATTCGACGAACACAAGTTTGAAAGAAAACTACGACGCCATTGTCTTACTCATAAAGACTACCTTTGCAATATAATAATATATATTATAGTTTTTGGTAATCGAGTTGTATTTCTTTTTTAATTGTGTGGTTTGGTGTATGGACACTAACTAGATGCGTCTAGTCATCGTTTCCACCCTCAATAGTGGGCCATCTGCCTCATAATCATAGACTGAGGTTTATCTGGATCTATCTATCTAGCTTTTTGAGTAGGTTCCAAGCATGTCTGGGTCTGCTTGAGTGTTGTTTAAAATTATAAGGCAGTGGAACGGCTTACACAATGATAAGAGCATATTGTAATGTGTTGCTTAATCAGGGGTGTATATAATATATCAAATGGGAAAACACAAGAGGAAATAATACTTACCCAAATAAATGCCTTCAACCTATTATCATTTTTATTATCATTAAGCATCTGTATGATAAAGCAATTTGATAAAACAATAATAAAGAATTAATAAAACTGCAAGAAACGTTTATGACATCAAAAGAAGTGCTGCACTATAAATATCTACTCACTCAAAACACCGTCGTCAACCGATTTGCTAAAAAAATAGTTAGCGAAATTTTATATTATTTTCGATATTACCATCATATCAATATGGGTTGTTTTCGATATCATGAGTGGTTGTTGTAATATCGGAGGAATCACGAGAAGAGTGTGAGGCTAGCTAGCTAAGAAAGTGACACGTAGACCAACTACCGACGCGTGGTCAGACAGAATGATTGTGTGAATCGTGAAGTGTGTAGGTTTTATAAGTTAGTACACATTTGGAGAGAGAAGGTGGAAGAAGTAGATCTAGGAAGGAAGAATCGTCCTGTATACTCGTATTGAAATAAAACTGTGGAACTCATCGACACGTCGTATCTATTTTGTTTTCAATTCATTATTCAGTCTAATCATTATTATTATTATTATTATTATATCAACTCTCTCTTATTACTAAACATTATTTCACTATTATTAACAGCTGAACACTTTCATAAGAAATATAAAGATGAATAGAACTGCAAGAACCTTTTATGTTATCATCAATATTACTCGTGTGTTGCGTAGTATTTGGATCACAATGGTCAATAGGAAACGTGTGCAAGACATCGCCTTAATAAAAGACACTTTATCAGCTCAAAACGAAAAAGCCTGCTGGAATAGAAGCTGTGGTGTAAATCAAAACAAGGTGAGTGAAAATGGAAAAGCTTATGTGAGGGACAAGACGCTAAAACACTGGACGTTTCTGGTTACCCCTTTCTCAACAGAGAACAGACACAAAACGAAAAAACAGAGAAAAAAACCCCACTAAACACGGAGAGCACTGGAGTCGTTGTGTGAAGTCCTATCGTAATGGCAGTGTTTTACCGTCTTGTCCCTCACAGAAGCTTTTTTCCGTTTTCTCTCACCTTGTTTTGATTTATCAGCTGTATGTAATAAATTATTGAGCCCTTTTTACCAATCTGTCTACAACATTTATTTACCGCATGGACACAGCGTGAGGTAATTGCTCTTAAATATTATGAAAAAATCGCGGAAGACTCAGATGAGCTTCAGGTTAGTCGTCTGTGTGGCGTCGATGGATGAGTGGTTAGTCACGTTGACCAAAACAGCGCATCAAGCAACACGCACTGAGCCTGCTCCAAAACTGGGCGCTGTCCTGAGTCGTCGAGACTGAACCGAAAGCTGGCCGGGCGGGGCGTGTAGCTACATTAACCTCACTCGTCTCAGGCGTGAATGAGTACCTGGCCATGGGCAGTGACGGATCTTATTAGAAAGCTATTGTCGACAGATTCGCTTTCAACTGCTGCTCGCACTGTAGTATTCTCCCCGTGGAAATTGAGAAGGAACAATAATTAATTGGTTTAAGCTGAGACCTGTACTGTCAGGGGATCGATTAATCAAACATTCTAAAGCGCTTAGACTGAGAGCATAATAATGAATATTGTGGATTGCTTATAAGCGATATATTATTGTTATAGATAATAATTTTACTAACATAATTTAACTTAGTTTAATTAGGTCTGACTCTGTAAGGGGGGGGGGGGGGTTCATAGGCGGGAGGTGCCGGATGTCTTGTTTAAATAAATAATAAATGAATGAGATCATCTATATAGCGCTTATCTACGGTCATCACCATGCTCTAAGCGCTTCACAATGCCACATTTATCCCGGCGAAACATGTAACACATCAGACGAGACATGCGGCCTGTTAGGCTCGTATAACATCTTTCGGACAAAGACAACGCCACGGGGGACCTCCGAACTTTACATCCGTCTGTAAAGAGTCTTTTCCAAGGACTCAACGTCGGACCTGGTTGGGACTCGAACCCTGCACCCTTCGATCTCCAGGCGGGTACGCTGACCACTAGGCTGCCGATGTTTACTTTAGTTTTAGTGTTGCATTCGTTTTGAGTAAGACCCCCATCGGTGCTCGCAAAAACAGACGTCTATGAACATCTTGCTCAAAACAAATGCCCCCAAAAAGACGTAGTTATCTAGATAGATAAAATAAGACTGCTGTCTCTTTCTTTCTGTCTTGATCAATAATATACCGTTCGTACCTTTCGGTGTAAGGTTTGCGTTAGTTAAGCCTCGTAGACAAACTTTCGCCACTGATTTTCTATCCAATGTCTTCCTTTTTTGCGTCTACATACTTACATTGCATCCCTTCATTTGGATAGTTAAAGAAGACTGCTATGGATAATATAGTATCATTTATTATCGCTTGAATCAAGGATTATTATAGTCTGTAGGTATATCTAGATAACAAAGTTGCTTCCTTTTTGTAACCAAAGATTCCGTCCACTTTCTTTTTTGCGCATTGTCATTATCCAGAAACAAATGGGAGGAAGATGATTCTAACAACATGAAGAAAAGCGCAGCGTTTCCATTAGTAGATGAAAGTATAATAAATTATGATCAGTGCCGAAAGACGAAGCCTACGACGGAACGATAAGAAAACAGCTTTTTGAGGCAGTCTTTTATTCACAGACTCGGGTCGGCTATAATTTCCCAAAAGGATCAATAAAGTACATCTTATCTCTTATCTTAATATACCATTATATAAAATAATGATAATAGTTTAAATGATTTGAAGAAAACTTGCAACGATTATAAAACTATTTTTATTGCCTCATTATTTTCATTAATTCGATGTAGAATGTTCCTATACTTTGTCTTTCTTCTTCTTCTTCTTGTGTATGTGTGTGTGTGTGGGGGGGGGGGGGTGTATGTGTACGTGTGTATGTGTACGTGTATGTGTGTGTGTGTGTGTGTGTGTGTGTATGTGTGTGTGTGTGTTTGTTTCTTACAACTTTGGGAAATACAATTATATTATATTATATTATTGCCAAAACTCGAAATCACTGTTCCCACGTAATTACAACCATTATTTTTCACAATTCCTCATTATCTTTTCCAATTTACTAATGATGCAGGGTACCTCAAAACGAATTGCTAAACAACTTAAAACAGTCTACTCGTCCTCTTAATTGTGGGTCCATAATTGATAGTTTTCTACACAACGACACATCAAACTTCTGGTCGACGGTAATGATTAAATGATTAATTATAGTTTAATTAGGTATGATTAAGTTTGAAGAACGTAAGTTTGACAATCGATCATTCAATGGCAATGATAATTAGTCTTAATACACGACACTATATTATTATGTTATGGGTCGATGTGAAATAATTGCAATCCATTTATTGACTTATTCTTGCGGCCTGGCTGCAGCAAAACTTTGCTACCAATTCTATCATCCATTATGAATATTATAATATATATGTTGAATTCTTGTTCATTTCCTTTGAATGGATTCTTTTAAAACGAAGTGAAGGTACGGCTCGTTGAACGAGATCTGATTGCATGGAAAACTGTGTCTCGCATCTCGCGTGCATGCGTATAACGAATGTTTAACACCCCATTTGGGTCAAATTGAAAATAGCGATCGGACATCGTCGCCGGTCGGGGGCCCTCGAAACTACTGTGCAACCTTTAATTAAAAGTGTAATATTATTAAGAATGATTTCATAATTAACATTGGTCGTTTTTGAAACAGAAAAGATTATTTAATGCCTTTTTTAAAATTATTATATCCGTGTAAAGACTGGTACGCACTGCGCATGCTCGCGAGACGTAATTCATCGGCCTTCTCTAATGTGTAAAGGTAAACACACTCTCGAATATTGCATGAAAGAATAATTTAGCCACCGCAATAAACTTTTATCTCTAGTATTGCAAATTCAAATTGGGTATAGACCTGCCGTTATTTCATATTATTTTCGAAGAAAGACGTATTATGTATCTACTCTACTTCGTCGTTGAGAGAGTCAGTGTGTAACTTCACACGTGATGATAGCAATAATTATTTCTTGGTGTGCCTTCCGTATACAAGCCTGCAGTGTAGGTTCTCTCATTTTTACATCTAAATGAGAGGTACAACACTAAGTAGGCGATATAAAAAGTTGTTTGGTTAGCAGCTGAGTAATGCGTCCAGCGTATTGCGCATAGCGCCATTTAAGGACTGGCTCAGTGGGCTGATCACCTGCTTGCCGTAGCTCCTGATCCATATTATTTCCCGACTCGGTGTTTTGTCAAAGATGGTTTTTAGGGCATCTACCTCATTCACCATTTAAGTTTAAGACTTGGCGTGGAGCTGGGTTAGTACCGACACTGCTAACGCGGTATAAGGCAGTGGATAACAAAACAAAAACCTTCCGTATACACACACAGAGGGTGACCTGGTACTACTACAGTCGGTAAGTGTTGGGGTAGCATTAGATTAGACAGTACGGTCAAGGCCGTCTCTAAAGGATGTATTATCTAAAGGATACTTTAGAGACGGCCTTGGTACGGTCCATGTTGACAGTGTGTGTGTGTGTATGTATGTGTATGTGTATGTGTGTGTGTGTGTGTGTGTGTGTGTGTGTGTGTGTGTGTGTGTGTGTTTCTGTGTATGTGTGTGTGTCTTTGCATAATTTACAGTTAGTTCCTTCTTTTTGTATTCATTATCATGTTCATAACGAATGTGAATCTTTTCAAAAGTGCTATAATGATTTTAGATGTACTAGGGACCCATACATTAGTATTGTCATTTAGGGCCGGCGTATCAAATTGATAATATTTATAATCTGAATCTGAATCTGAATCTGGATGGTACACTGCATGCAGCAACCAATGATTAGCTGGCATCGTGTCAGCGGTCCGCTTCGGACGTTTGGGAGTTGAGGCCATAAAGGTGACAGCAGTAGGAGGCGATCCTTGAATTCCTTTAGCTAGGTTTGTTGGTCATGACATCATTCCCCTGGTCCAAGTCATTCCAGTCTATTCATTCCACTGGTCCAAGTCATTCCAGTCTACTCATTCCACTGGTCCAAGTCATTCCAGTCTACTCATTCCACTGGTCCAAGTCATTCCAGTCTACTACACGAATTGTGTATCACTGGAATCACTATAAAACGGCGAATATCATAATAGTGTGAACACTGTAGTATCTAAACACTCTGCCTGGTGTGTCCGTGTTATTAGGTTTATGTTTCTATGCATGAACATCGTTTATCTGTCAACTGAAAATTTAGGATTACGTAATCTTATTTTGTTTATAATATGTCTAGCTATGACTTTTTGTTTTATCTTAATCCAATATCATTTTAAAAGCACTGGGTAATGCACCTAATATTTTGAGTGTTTAAGGTTCTGTGTTCTGTAACTGTAAAGCGCCGATGAGCACTCTAAGTGGCTATAAGGCGCTATATAAAGCAATTATTTATTTTTACTTATTCATTTATTTACCATCATGTATTTTATCGGTGTGTACTGTTAGTTCCCTGGTTAAAATTATTAGATCGTTATCAAACTAGTCACAGTCTTAGTAAGAGTTGTTAGAGTAATCTGAGTCTGAGTGGTGTATTGTTTGATAACAGCTTGCAATGGTAACGCTTGGAATGGGTTAGTCTAGGGGAGGCATTATACTTGCAGAAAGTAGATTATGATCATAATAATTTGTTTTGTTATACAAATAATACCTTATACCGCGTTACCAGTGTCGGCACCCAGCTCCATGCCAAATCTTAAATGGTGAATGAGGTAGATGCCCATATAACCACCTTTGACAAAACACAGAGCTGGGAAATACTATGGATCATAAACTACGGCAAGCAGGTGATCAGCCCACTGCACATCATACTAATCATCTTTTTCTTTTTCTTTCTCGTTTATCTTGTGAATCTGTCGGTATTGGGTTTTAATCAAATCAAATAAAAATTGAATTGAATTGGCAATTTATAAAGCGCCTATCCACGATCTTCACCATGCTATAAGCGCTAGGCAATGACAAATCAATCCCCTGACAAGCCGTGGCAAACCAAATTGCTACTTCTCAACTCCCCGGGGAGCATACAGTGCGAGCAGCTGTTTTGAAAGCGCGTCGGCACTAGCATTCAAACACGATCCGTCACTGCCCATAGCCAGGTACTCATTCACACCTGAGTCGACAAGGGATAAATATGGTTTAAGTGCCTTACCCAAGGACACACGTCGGCCAGCTTTCTGAAGGCCTACGTTGTATAACAGTGTAGTTCCCATAGCCACTATCGCTGATTGAGGGACTGGGGCAACGACGCAAAACTAAAGAGAATGAAAATACGTTATTGACACGATACTTTAATAATTGAACACTACATTCTACACGACATACTATTCGTATTGATATCATTATATTTTACAGGTGTAGGTATCTTATTATTATGTATGATAAGACGAGTGATGAAAAATATTGTATAACAAAAATATGACGAAATAAGCCAGGCCTAAGCATGAAATAAGATACGATAAGATAAGATAAGATGTACTTTATTGATCCTTTGGGGAAATTATAATTTTGTGACACATCGCTTCTGAACAGGCAATAAGGAAATGTACAATAAACATTGTTTATACAATATAAATTAAAGACGAATAAAAAAAAAAAAAGAAAACACATTAAAAACCTGATAAAGTTGGCAAGAGACAGGCTTTAAGAGTATTGATAATACATGTAATATCAATACCGCATAGTACAGTAAAAGATCAAAAAGTTCAAAAAATTCATACCCTCTGATCTATCACTAGAATGCATACAAATGCACGTGACAAGAACATCAGACAAATTGTAAATAGAAGTTCCTTACAGCAGATTATAAAAAAGAATGTACATATCGTTGTCTACATGCTTTGTGATATGAATAAGACGACCACTTCTCTCGCTAGTTTGTAGTTGCGAGTGTAGTGGATGCGTATTATCGTCCTTCATTATAACGTTAATTTTGTTGTTACACAACCTCACATTTTGGCAACTAAATATAAAAAAAAACGAAGAAGCGAGTGGTTGGGTCAGAATTTTGATTTTAAATCCCAGTTTCCTGCTATTTGCATAAAAACCAGTAACGCACAATCCGGGGCGTGGCTGACTTTGTACTACACTGTGCGACACAATTTCAAATTCCAGGTAGCAGAGGACAAAACTGGCATCACAGCTAGAAAACGCAATGTCTATGAAAATATCACTATGTACGATCCATTTGTTACGAGACAATTGAGCGAGAAAGTAAAAGTCTGTCTAACATTCGCGTGCCCCGAAGTTAGGACTATTCACTTTGGATTGATATAGCCATAACATAGAGGTAGTAGTCTTTGTGTCAAACTACGTATACTCTATTTTTGCGCAATATATTGCCCCCCCCCCCCCCACCCACACACCCCTTTCCCCTTTTCAAACTTCTTCCTTTAAGTCAACATACCCAATACTATAGTTGCATAATAATTTAGTGACATCGATCTCGCAAATCTTAAGGCTAATAAATCAATGGCTGAGTAGATTATAGAGAGGATCTAACCGCGTATCCTCCGGTGTTACTCTTACTCTTATTGCAATCGGTTCTAACCAAATTACTTTAAACCACTAGAGCATCGAGAAAACTAGAGTTACACATAACATAAGTGATTTTATATAGCGCTTTTCGCCGAGGCCTCAGAGCGTTTGATCAAAGTCAATAACAAAACGTTTAGATGGTAGCCTGAATGACATCCCCACACTTTCCATTCTATGTCAATAATACAATAATTTCCCTTTTGATAATGATGAAGGAGAACTTTACCCCAGCACCGCAAGGTACAAAGAAAGAAAGAAAGTGGAAATTGCATAATTAATTTAAAATAAACTTAAAACTCACATCTTCATTCTACACCCGGGGACGAACATTTAAACAAATTCTAAGCACTTAATGTCTTGGAATGATGTTATAATCCATCCCTTTGTGCAAAAAGGTAAACGGAACATCTTTTATTGATAATTGTTTCTAGAAATTTAGTATTAAAGTATAGTATCAAGTTGATAGACCCGTCTAGAGTATAAAGAAAACCAGGGTTATCAAAGTCAAAAACAAAACGTTTAGATGGTAGCCTGAATGGCATCATGGCTTCACACTTTCCATTCTAGTTCGCTTTGGGCGAAATATGATCATTAGGAGGCGGCCATACAAACGCTCTAGTATGATATCATTCAATAATCATAAATACAAGGGTAACTTATTGGTCTTTACAAATGATTTGAGACTAACATAATCTAATTTCCAACCTTTAGAAACCGTAATAAAATTATGGTTTTAATGGTTTTGCCCTCGTCACTTCTTTGTTATTTTTTTTCAGGGCGTTTGATATCTAGAGTTGAGTACTGACAATGTATGGCAAAACGTCCTTCCATACACAATTAAACGGCTGCTAGAAACAGTTAGAGAAAATCAAAGCAAGGTATGTGAAAATGGAAGAACTTCTGTAAGAGACGAGACGGTAAAAACACACTGGACGTTTCGGGTTACCTACGTCTTTCTCATTAGGAGACAGACAAAAAAAAGACGCATTGACTTTGATTGAGAACAGTTCTATATTATTATACATCGACTTCAGTGCTCTTCGTGTTTAATATTTTTTTCTGCTATTTTTTGTCCCCTGTTGAGAGATGGGTAACCCGAAAAATCAGAAACATGCGCCAGCCGACTGGAGTCCGCTTTGAGAATTGTCCATCATTTATATTGTAACCGTCCGAGGTTACCATTAGCATATTGTAGGCTGCAAGCGCTGGTAAATTTACCGGAACGTTTGATCAATTCTTGCCAGCTGCCAGCCGCTGGTAAAGGCAGGGCCAGCTGAACTGTGTTCACTCAGCCCTGGTGGCAATAGTAAGGCGGGGACGGGGAGAAAGGGGAGAGAAAGCCCGAAGTCGTCTCCACGTGTTTAGACTTGACCCAGATTGACGAAGAGTTCGTCATCAGAGGACGACATTGTAGACCTTGTTGCTAGCTATAAAATAGTGACAGTGTAAATGGTTGCCTGTGACCGTGCTGCAGGCTGCTAGGCTCAACTGGCTTCACACTGGCCACTTGTCAGCCTATATCAGTCTCTACGAGCTGCACAGGCAACAAGCCGCTTGTAGCAGATAAACCTGCAAAGGAAAGCCTGCGCCACTCTGGACGACGTACCCTCACACTCTAGTCGTGCTTGTTGCCAATGTTAGCTCCTATTTTGGAGAATCTGATATATACTGAAGTGGGGTATCCTATACATGTAATAATTAAATAGAATTAGAATAATATCCGGATACAAGTTTATATTTTATTCTCAAGGTTTAATTATCAATCTATAAATGATTTGCATGACATAATAATGTATTCCCTCTACCATTGTTATAATCTTATTCTTCGTCTTCTTCTGCGTCACCTGTCAAGTCAATCCAGCCCGTTCCAGAAAGTAGCCGGTCTGCTGCAGACATTCCAACGGACCCCAAAGCTCGTCTGAGAGAGAGGTATCGATAGTACAAATCTCCCTGCGGGTTGTTTCAAATTCAGGACAGTCCTACAGAACGTTGTGTTCTGCCGTCTGGTTGGCGCATCCGCATGGGCAGGCTACCGAATCCACTCTGCCCATTGG